>JAHWFO010025891.1:275248-292008 GCA_023313115.1 Rhysida immarginata
GGGGGGGGGGGGATTAATTTCTTTTTAATAAATGTATAAATGTATTTCTGCTTCACTGCTAAAGCTCCTCCTTGGAATGTTTACAAGATTTCATTTATTTGATTTTGATTGATCCACTGGTGTCGGAATTATGTGGGTGAGCGTTAGATGGAACCATTTATTTTAAATGCTATATACAAGGGGAAGTCACTAGGTATAGTTACAAATTAATATAAAAATGAAAGAAATGACAGTACTGACTTGAAAACTACTTTTATTAGGAGCTTTAGGAAAAATCTACTTATCAGAATGCACACTTGGTCTGTACGTTTATCCGGCCGTCCGTTTGCCGTTTGCACGATAACTTGAAAACTGATTAACTTTTTTAAATTCTGTTTTCAGAAATATGACCATCAAGGTATTAGCTCGGCCGTATCAACTTTTCAGAATTTTTTGTGGACCCCTTCAAGTCGAATTCACGTGTTAAAACAGTGAATGTAAAGAATACCAAGATAATGGCTTGTCATTTAACAATCGATTTGTCAAGAATGAATATATTGTTACTTTCTGTTCATCTTTTAAGCATAAGGCCGATGCCACACACAGCGGTTTGTGCCGAGTTGACCGCCGAATCGATACATATGCTTCGGTTGTCAAATGATGCAAAACACACAATGGGGCAATTTTTGCCTGGCAGCCTAGTCGACAAAACCACTGTGTGTGTGTGTGTGTGTGTGTCAAACGTCGAGCGGTGGTCGACTCGGCACAAACCGCTATGTGTGGCTTTCCCCTTATTGACATCGGCACGCGCACGTGAAATCGCTTTGTCAACACACGATCGCTCAAGTGCACAAGTGCTTATTAAGTAGCGGAAGAATGGAGCTTCACTATTTAGTTTTGTTTTGATTGGTGCACTGGGGTCGGATTTACAGAGGTGCGTTCAGTGAGGAAAAAAGATCTATATGCTAATTACGTACATAAAGGAGCGCAATTCAGTATCCAGATTCCTCTAGACAAGATCTACATTACTATAAAGTTTAGGTTCAATTGTTCCAGTGGGGTCGGAGTTGCGGGGGTGGCAGCATAAAATTCTTTTGACTGCTGTATGAACCAACACCTCCTAAAATAAAGCCTGTGCACTGAAAATTCATACATTCTTACATCATCATAAGAAGGTATTGCTAATGGTATTTCTACCACGGTCTATGGATATAAATGGTCGGAAATCAGCACATTTCGGCGATTTTTGAGTGTAAAAGAGCGAAATTTGGCAAAAAAAAGTGTGCACGCCCGTGGAAATCCGCTAATTTCGGTAATCCGCCATTTTCCATTGTTTCGAGAAGCTAAGGAAAACAGATCGCGCCAGATGCCGCATAGATCGCACTAGGGCCTAAAGCTCTGAATTACTAAAGTACGGCAATTACCTTCCCCAATGGTAGCAGATAATACTGGTTCTTGATTGGTTAGTTTGAGGTCACGTGAGATTTTTTCTGCCATCTTTGGCTCAAACATTTATTTATTTTAAATTTTCTTGATTGTCACTTATATTTCCAGGCGATAATAATGTGAAATATTTGAAAATACGAGTAAAATTCATTTCAGCCAAATTTTAGAGCTGGCGCAATAAATTGATTGGGCCAACTGGGCCAAAAATGGCGGATTGCCATACTTTAGTAATCCAGAGCTTTAACTAGGGCCGGCCGTGATCTGCGATAGAGGTTTTTCATTGAAACTGCAAATGAAATTAAAGTTTCTATCTGCCGATAGGGCGGGGCTGCAGACGCACTGGGGCCGATTGTTCATGCAGCGCCACTTTTCAATAGAGCTCCCGTCCTATCAAAAGCTAGAAACTTTAGCTTCATTTCAACAAAGAAGCTCGATGACCATTTATATCTATAGACCGTGATTTCTATGTATAATAAGCCCTAAATTATGACTTCTTATGATGATGAAACAATGAATTTTCAGTGCACAGGCTTTCTTTTTAGGAGGTGTTGTGTGAACCAGGCAGTTGTACAGCTTCATCGCCGGGAAAGTGATATTCACAGTCTTCTAGGATCACTAGGGCTTATTGCTTATCACATCCCGGCAGCGAGAGTAAACTGTAAATGCCGACTCCTACTGTAACATTCTCATAAAATTTCGTAATGTCATTCGACTGAAGCGACCAGAACTCCTTATCAAAGGCATGTTGTTATTGCATGATAACGCGCGTCGTCATATTCCCAAGATGCTGCGAAAGTTCAACTGGGAAGTTTTAGAGCATCCTCCGTATACCCTTACTTGCTCCAAGCGATTTGTATTTGTTCGGCTCCAAGAGTACAAAGTTAATTCACCGTCTGTTTCAAAGAATTTTATGATGCTGTTTTTAAGGGGCTTGTAAAACGATGGGACAAGTGCTCAGGGTACAGGAAGATTATGTAGTGAAATAAATGTAACTTTCAAATTAGTATTCTTAATTGTTTTATTTCTATATCCATTTGTAACTTACTTTCCTACTTACTATAAAGGGGTCTGTGTATACTAAAGAGTCTGTGCGTGTAAACAAAAAAAAATTGGATTTTTAAAATTCTGACTCCGGATTCTTAAAGACCATAAAAAGTAGAATAGAAATGTCTATAAGATCCACCCTCTATCTCTCTGTCTTCTTCGATAAAGTTGGATTCAAAAAAGTGCCTGTATTTCCTAAACGGTTGGATCACTTGAAAAAAACGCCAAGAATAAAGCATTTAGCAAATGTTTTGTGTAAAATCTGAAAATACCATTAATGAAAATCCATTGCACATTTCAAAGTTGACTTCCATATTCGAAAATCCATATTCGGATTTTTTGGAAATGGAATACACATAAAAATCCCTCACATAAAAGTATAATAATATTCCATTGAAAATATTCTGTCAGATTTGTATTTTAGAACTTAGCTGTTGGTTCACTTTTGGTGAGACACCTTGTATACTGATCACTAACAAGACCTCGTTCTTCATGCTATACATGTGTTCAACTTGAATCTCAAGATGTCGCTTCTAGACTAACTGCGATCGACTGGTTGCTCAACAGGCGATCACCAAGCAGATTTTGAAACATTTAATCGTAGATTGCATAAGAGAGAAATTCATCAAATCAAGTCAAAAAAATTGTTAATATCCTATGATGAATCCAAAGATTTAAGTGCTTCAGTTGGTTCAAATGTATGCAGGTGAAAAATCGTATAAACGAATATCCAATAAATATTAATTAAAAAAGTTTATGAATTATTAATTTTAAATGTTAAATTTATGAGAATAAAGAATACCAGCTAATGAATTATTTACTTTGTTATTATTATCTTGTTTAAACAGTTACGCAACTTTGAACGTGGTGAACTTTAAATCTTATTTAACTTTACATAACCTGCCATAAAATTTCTAAACGCTTATCTCTTTTCAATCCGAGGCAATCAATCTTAAGAGGGAGAAACAAGAGCAAAGCCAAGAGACATTAACCTCTTGACGAGAGATGACTCGCAGATCTGCTGAATAATTCAAAAGAAATTCCTTAGTGAAGAAGTAGAATTGTAAAATGAGGTTTTAAATTTAAGTTGATAAAATAGTTTGAAAAAGGATAAACAATTTCTTGAAAAAATATTTTATAAAAACATCATTCACGACAACATTTAAAAATAATTTTTGTTATTTTTACCCAGAAAATGCCATATCATTTATATGAAATCAGCGACGGTGGACGTTGTCATAACAAAAGAAAAAATCTAACAATGGGTTATCTAACAATGGGTTATTTACCGATTATACAATCGGGTGGGTTCGCTTCTAGTAAACAATAAATATTAATAAGACCCTAAGCTGAAATATGTGATTGTGTGTTTTTCGCTATCTCCTCAGACACTATTTCCTTTGTTTCATCTTTATGGTGACGAGAATATATATATATTGTAGGTTACTGGAAGCCATTTCTCCACCACCTATTGTGCTCTTTGTGATGGCTCTTTTTTTCTTGCAATCACTCGACATCTTAGTTTCCACTGTAAGAGGCTTCTGTTAAGAACAACGAGGTCGAATCGGTTCCACTCCTCTTAACAAAAAGTATTATCGGACGTCTTATATGAAGAGCCCTTTTAAGGAGACCGAATCACAAACATCCATCGGAGAGACACCGGGTGATATTATAGGTATGTCTGAGAATGGAATAAAATTAATCCCAGTTTCTTGCTCCATTCGAGCACATTACTGCCTAGTCGATTTAGCACTGTGGCTGGATGCTTTGTCCTGGTGGATGTACACCTCCTTCTCCTCCTTAACCATGGAATATCGTTACTATATATTTGTTCCAAGACGTTTTCCTGATAGTCGGCAGCATTTATCTTTCCTTTAAATCCCATCTTTTTGATGATCAAACGTCCATTGTAGTTGTACCCAGCATACTACAAACTGTCCTTGATGATCATTTTGGAAAACTGTCCTTGCATTGAAGCACCCAGTCAGATTGGGTCGTATCATCCTGTTATCGATAAAAAATGCCCTTGTCTTGCCATCTCTCCATAAATAGACCAAAGTATTTCCAATGACTACATTCTTCCATCTGTCAAATAGCGTTCAGACAGTTTTCTGCTGTTGCTTTTCCTCTCTGCAATGAGTCTTGGCAACAAGCGTCAACTCGGACCTTGTGATGGGGTTCTAATTTCAAATCTTGACGAATAATGCTGTTTACCGATGTAGCAGAGGTCCCAATCTTGCTTGCATGGCCCGTTGTATTGGCGGGTTTTCCGTAAGGACTAGCCTCTTCACTGTTCGAATGTTAGCCTTAGTACGGGAAGAACGGGAGTGCGCTTTTCGTTCAACAGGCTGCATTGTTTAGATTCATTTGGCTTCTACGTTTGTTAACTTTTGTTATAACATTCTTGGAAATAATGAAACCTTTTCGCTTAAACTGTTTTATTATTCTGGAATAAGAGTAATCAGCGATGGAAAAGGGCTTCGTCGTAGCTCTCCCACCATGATTCAGTTTTTGAGGGCATTTTGGGAGGTAACTTGAAAATGAAGAACGGAATGATAACTTTGATTTTTACCGAACTCACGTGTTAAAATTTCACGAACCTCGTGTAATACAAACCCTTCCACGACGCTTTAACAATTTAACAATATGAAAAATGAGCATATTTGCCAAAATTCTTGAAGTGAAGCTTCATTAATCATCTACCTATACATTTGAAAAAGCTTTATTATTAGAGGAAAGATCATTTCAATTTCTTCAATGTAATCGCCCTCCCTATGGAGCCACATCTGTTATAACGGTTCCATTCTAAATGGCTCTTTCATTTTAGGGAAGATATCGTAATCGCACGGACTTATATCGGTGCAGAATCTGCTCTGGGGGTGGACATTTGTTCGAGGCGGTAAATCTAAGGGGCGACATTTTGGCTGTGAATGTGACCGAAAATTGGTAAGTTAAATACCCAATTAATTAAAATTTATACTTGTCAATTTTTTCTTTGGCTAAAATTACCATAGAATTTATATTTCGAATTTACTGTTTTTTGCCTGAAAACTAAAAAAAAAACCCATTTGAAATCCTTAATTCTGAAAACAGCCAAAAAAGGCTCGGTATCTAAGCCGCATATCGCATAAAACAGCATACAGTGCACTGCATGAACTTATCTGAAACAGAAATAGGAAGGACTATCATGCATTGAACTGTTTATTACCTCTAACTGGATTGCTGAAAATGTAAATAAACCAAGTCACATAATTGACATTTAAAATTACTACATTATAAAAAAAAACAAAAATCAGGAATCGTGATTTGTATCTCGAATTGGTGCCTGTTATTTTATCTCGAAAACATAATATTTCTTGCCCTAAAAATCTGGTATTGGACCACAGTCGGTGTTGGTTCACAATTTTTTGTAACTGGACTTGATCTATTTGTCTTTTCAGCCATTCAATTATAAAAGCCGGTTTCGTTACGCAAGTCTTGCTGAAACTTGGGCGGTGATAATAGGTGCAAGTTTTTATACAGGGTGCGGCAGAAATAACTCCCGAATTTCAAATGTAAATAACAAAGCATGTTTACCGTTTACGTCACATACACGATCATTTAGTGTTTGAAACCAATATCGTCCACTAGCGCTTGATGTTCTTGCGAGATGACATTCAAAGGCGAGCATCATCCGCCGATCTCGCATCCTGCTTTTTCTTTCACGAAGGGTACCTGAAGGCTCAAGTGCACAAACGGCACTCAGGAACACTAGAAGAACTGAAAGCTTCTTTCTGCCAAAAAATTGCGGCAATAGCACTGGGAGTGACCGGGTAAAGCAGAACTTCGGGGAGAGGCTTCAGAAATGAATACAAAAATTAAAGTCGGCATTTGGACGATGTTTTTTTCAAAACTAAATGATAATGTATGTGACGTAAATAGTAAACTGTGAAATAAAATTTTGAATTACTTCAATTATTGCTTTGTTATTTGCGTTTGACATTCGGGAGTTATTTCTGCCGCACCCAGTGTAACGTGTATTAGCTGGGTGATTCAAAGTAAGCATAGTGAAGACTCGAATACAACGTTAACAGTGAACGGGTTAAAAATTTGATAAAGTTTATTAAATACAAAAATAGAATGAAATAAATAAAAGATATATAGGCAATAATTTCTAGCTTAAACCTTTTAAAACTTGTTAGCATAAACCTTAATATTAATCTAAACAAGTAGTCACATAATGGATATAAAGTCAATGACTATGATTACGTTTCTCCGTAATACATAAAACACAACACATAACTTATGAATCGTATATGCAATTACATTTGTAGCGTACGTTAATAAAGGGCATTCCTTATTGACGTACAACAATGCTTCATACGCATATAAAGCACCTTCTTTGTTTACACCGAGTTGCACATCTAAAAGTCAGTCCGATAAAAGAACGTTCAACCAGTCACATTTGTAAAGTTCTTACTTAATAATTAATTCAATATAAAGGGCGTTAAATAACACAAGCTCTTCGATAAGTCTTCGAAGAGTAAAACACACACAACCAATTAGCAGGTTTATATATGAAATAAATAACTGACAAAGACAGGAGAACACACTTGGATCCGAAGTATAAGTATGGCGTAACTACCACATTCTTATAAACCCCAAAATTTGATCCTTGCACGGATCTTTAGTGGCGTGATATTTTAATACACAAAACACACTTGAGCCCAACACTGATCGTTGACCAATGAAGATTCACACTTCACACTTCACACTATATGACGAGATATTCAACAATTGCAACTCGTCGCACATTTTCCTGGCGATCACAAACACCTAGTCGCCACTTGCGGTGAAGACTTGAGCCAACGCTCAAGGAATCAAATTAATTAGGATAGAGGCACTAATTAAAATGATATAGACGACAATGGGTAAACCTTTGAACGCGCCAAGTCAATAGTTCACTGGAATAAATATGTATATAAATATAAAATATCCGAACGGCTCCTCTAATGGAAACAGGAGAAGCCTCTTTTAAATAAAGTACTCAATACGACGATACGCAGTCGGCGAAGTCCGTAAAGTTACTTAGACAAGGAGAGGGCGCCTCATTAACACGGGCCTCGTAAAGCTATGCAATAGAAACATGAGAAAAACTAATTGAAATTGACGAGGACGAAGCCTAACCCGTCCGTCACGTACGCCCGTAAGCCAAACGGCCACAGTCCACGTACGACGGAGACATAATTAAGGTGATAGGCTTCCAACTCGGGCAACGAAACCGAGGCGGCATGGGCGCATAGGAATAACTGGAATTTTACGCTTACCAGCCAATCCAATCGTTGAGAAGCAGTCTGTCGAGAAACCACAATTTCGTCGGAGTCTTGTCGAGACGGCCTTTCCATGGAGCTCACCTTGCCACTGTGACGTTCCGGTTAAATGGAAGTCACGTATGTGCGATGAAGAGGAGGGGAGGAAGCAGTTATGTTGGCGATTTTGGAGAGAACTTCGTTTGTGTTCTGAATTGTTCGTTTGGTGTTGTTATTTGTATGCGTGCTTTGAACTAGTTTTAGGCGTTTGTCGTGTATTATATGGTTGTAACGTAAATGAGTATAAAACAGTGTTGTGAATCTTAATTGTTTTGTGTTCTTTGTTGGCGATCGTAATCAATGCTCTGTTGGAGAGACAATTGTTAGCTGCGTTTCTGAGATGATCGCTCAGCCTCCGGCAGAGTATTGTTGCGGTCGCTTTCTAGGAAATTGTAATACGTCACTGTCTTGTTATTTTTGTTTGTTAAAGAGATTCTTTCGTTTTTGTTTTTTTTTGAAAAAAATTCCGCGAAGGGTAGAGATGTATTTCGTATGCGGCCCGTGTTTTACAGTCGAAATGGTTAAAAAATTATCTTAAGCCATGAGATGCAGGACACGAACTGTATGTAAGATGTGTTGATTTATAAATTTGTTTGTAATAATTGTTTTTTTTATAAACGTTGTCGTCATTTATTTATGATGTTTTTGAGCGATTCGAACAAGACTACCGGGGCCACTAATCTCCAGAGATAAGAAGTTTCAAATGGAACTAGTGATGCGGAAGCCTTTCTCATTTTGGAACCCAGAATTTTAAAAGCTGAAACGGGGTGATATGCAAGAATTCAAGTAATCATGTTCGTTACAGCGATGGAGTTGGTGAGTTGACTTTGCATTACTTTCATATACGATGGCGGTCGATTCGAACTAATTTGAAGTTAAAAAGAAATAAACAGCGGTGGCATTGGTCCTCCCGCCTATGGCATTGACTGAAGTTTAACTAGCGTCGACGTCGCGATCTAATGCGTGGGAAGCGAACGCCACTCCGCCGAACTGATTGTTTGCCAAGACTCACTGTAAAAGGGAATGAGACACCGTTCGCGGTCAACTATAATTTTATGTAATGTAGTCTGTAGTAGACCAGTTAAGCACCCTACCTGTATTAATAGAAGCCTAGCATTTGTCTGGGAATCTGGTCTACAGTGGAGCAAAAATACGGAGTGCTTCTTTAAGTACATTCTCACAGTCGTGCTTAAGACACGTATGAGTATTGTAGAGCCTCAAGGCCCAGTTTGTCGACGTGTCAGTATTCACACTTACTCACCAAGAGGGGTTACAGTTCCTCCCCTCCTTAGTTCTGTTATTTAAAGGAGGCAACCAGCGCGTGTTGGCGTTAATGTCTTGTTAGGAATACTTGATACGGGGGTATAGGGTGAATGCATATGTTATCTCAGCAGAGCCAATATTTTAATGCTCACTGTCGAGACACCAGAAGGCACTAATCCCTTCATGCAGGCTCTACCAATAATAGAGGGTAGGTGTGCCGGTTTTTAACTTCCCGTGCAAGCAGCACACAGTAGAACTGTAATGAATATGTATATTGGGTATGAATGAAATGTATTTAGTCAGTAGATAAGAAAGACAATTCCTAGGATCAATTCCGTAGTTAAGGAATAAGAATTTTATGTAAATGAGATACTGTACTGATAGTAATAAACAATAAATGTACCTTAACCGAATATCACAGTGTCAGGTTGTACCTCATTTCAATTTTTGGTCTCGAACCTTAGCGTCCTTTCACCTCAAACCTATCGTTAGACGCGGGGTGAGATTCTAGCATTTATTGCGGGGGTGAGGGGACTGCATCACCACGTAGGCACTTCGACGGCTTCGCTATAACGGAGCTCTCTTCTCCTTTCTCGCTCGTCGAGTTTCTCAGCTCTCCGTTCTTGGCAGGCTTCCTGGAGATATCCGCTACGCTCGTACCCGTAGTCTCCTCTCTAAGACAAGCCAAATGCTGCCACTTCCAATGGCTCTGGCATTGGAGTCGTTCATCGTCTCTCTCTTCTTCCTCCAACCTCTCCATACCGCTACTTTCTTGTTCTGGCCTCGATTCCTCTTGTTCATGTCATCAGCTCGAAAATCCCGCTCCTCTTGTGTGTTAATGGGAATGACGGCGTTGATTACGTCGTCTCGCCTTCCTGCTCGGCCGATGAGGGCTAGGGCGTAGGCTTTCTAGTTCTCGAGTCCGCCTGGTCGTGGGTTCGAATCCCGCCGGAGGCATGGATGTTTGTGTTTGTCCCGGGCTGCGTAATGTATAACTTGTGTACAAGGCGCAAAATGACCTTAGTAGTCGACCCTTAATTTCTAGAACCCCCCCCCCTTCCTGCTCGAATGGACGAAAACTCGAGAGCGAATGCAAACGACGACGTCATCGGAATTCCTGTTGACATTGGAATTCCGGTGACACCCTGTATAAAAACTTGCATTTATTATCACAGTGATTTGCCCTTGACAGATATATTTTTTAAAATTTTTATAAATTTATTATTTAATTTAATTAAAAATTTAAAGTTATTTCTGCTAAATTCTCTCTACTTTTTAAGCAACAGGAGTTTATAGAACAGGGCAAAACAATTTTTGCAAAAAGTATATATTTAAGGGGCGTCAATTTGTGTTTTTGTCCGGGGCGACGTAAATGCTAGAGCGGCCTCTGATATCAGGTGTGCAAAGGGGATGTTCCACTGCTTTCCATCGTCAGCAGCGCAGAAGATCCGTCACGGTGTTAGAAGTGTAACTCCTCGCAGTCTCAAGAAAGATGATAGGAGTTGTTTCCAGAAAGTGCCGTCGCTTTTTCCATAAACTCCGCCTCTGCACTACGCAAACTTTATTCTTCACGCAGTCTCTGATGAAAATCTTTTGCACTACGATCTCGTGCAACATCAATTTTGATCCTAGAAGGTTGTTCCAACTTTGTAAACATGTATAGTTAGGGTGCTTGTATTGACCTCCGGTACTTTAAGGCTCCACATTATTTGACTGAATATCGTAAAACTATCACCACTCATTGAAACTTATTCATCTGACCCACAACAGCCCAGGTCATGTGATTCACGTAACTGACGTCGCAGCAGTGCTTGCTGCCATTACTTTTTTGTCCAACCCTTGTAATTGAAAATTTTGCATGTAAACAAACACTATTACTGTAATTATCGTAATAACAATGTATCTTTGTCGTTTAATGCCTCTATTATCCACAGAAGTAATTTTCAATAGTATTCCTTCTCTTTTTATTACACACTTTTATTGAACTTCACTTGTTTGTGCGCAAATTTTGTAATCAATATTTTGTCCACTTCCTGACTATTTACAGCTCTGCAACTTTCCCCAAAGGCTAAATATCGATGACAATGCATGTTTCAATCGTTAGTTTCACTAGTCTTTTATTTATTCGTAAGTTATTTAATATTTAAGTATAATATGTACAAGATCTTTATAATTAAAGTTCCATTTTGACATGGCCATAAAAAAAACTACTGGACCAAAAGCTATAATACTTGGTAATATTATACAAGAGGGCATAGGAAGTTCATACCCACCAAAAAAGATAATTAGTTCAAAAGGACACCACCAGCATGGAATGGCGCTCTATGCAATATTCGTATACGAAATTAGACACGAAGACACAGGTTAACAATGTGGTTTATGCACGTGCGCTTTACAAGTTATTTGGTTTTCAGAAATAAGAAAGGGAGACTCGTTGTCAGTACGCCTCATTTGTTACTAGTCGACGATGCCTGTTACCATGCAAAACCGTGCGTTTCTAGTTAAATGTTATTATGAATGCAATAGAAATATACGGCAGGCTTTGCAACATTATCGTACCGTTCGACGAATACATGTACGTCGGGGGCCAATGGCACCGCAGAGTTTGAAGAAGATGATGACAAAGTTTGAAGCCACAGGTTTGTTATCGGTAGCACTTGGCAGAGGAAGGAAACCCGTCTCTGAGGCAACCGTGGAGGCTGTTTCAGTAGCCATAGAGGAAGCAAAAATGGAAACCTCACAAGGGGCGTGCAGCGTAAGTGTTGTTGCACGTCCAATGGATTTACCACTGAGTACGGTGTACAAGATCGTACGTAAAGTGCTGCGGTACTACCCATACAAAATCCACCTTGTCCAACAACTCGAACCTAACGATCTTCCTCGTAGAGAAACCTTCGCATTGGAATCCTTGCACGGATGGAGGTGGACGAGCATTTTTCATGGAACATTTTGTGGACGGACGAGGCCCATTTTTACCTGAATGGGGATGTCAACACCCATAACTGCAGGATTTGGGCCACCAGTCCCCCTCATGGTCTCCACCAAATTCCATTGCATTCTCTTAAAGTTATCGTGTGGTGTGGTATGACAGCAAATGTCATAATTGGACCGTATTTTTTTGAAGAGCAGTCGAGAGATGGACTCGTGACGTGCACTGTGACTGCTGCTCGCATGGCGTTGATGCTAAGAAGTTTTGTGATACCAGAACTTCAGCAACGTGGCGTTTTAGACACAACGATTTTTATGCAGGATGGGGCTCCACCTCATATTGGTACATGTGTCAAACAGTTACATCAGCAACATTTCACAGATGAACGGATTATAGGCCGAAACTTCCCCCTTTCTTGGCCACTCCGATCACCAGATATCAATCCCTGTGACTTCTGGCTCTGGGGTTACCTCAAAGCCACTGTTTATGGTGATAACGTCAGGAATTTGGCGGAAACTGAAAGATGCGATATGCCGGCAGGTGCGCAACATTTCTCCTGATAAGCTACGAGCTACAGTTGAGAATGCAGTAATCCGGTGTAACCTGCTTTCAGGAAATGGTGGAGGCCACATTCAACATATAACTAATTTTAGTAACGACTAAAGACTTGTTAACCTGTGTCTTCGTGTCTAATTTCGTATACGAATATTGCATAGAGCGCCATTCCATGCTGGTGGTGACCTTTTGAACTAATTTTTTTTTTTTGGTGGGTATGAACCTCCCATGCTCTCTTGTATAATATTACCAAGTATTATAGCTTTTGGCCCAGTAGTTTTTTATGGCCATGTCAAAATGGAACTTTAATTATAAAGACCTTGTATATAGTGGAATCATGACGTAATGACTGCCTATATTGTTGTTTATTGTTTTCGTTGTTAATTGTTGTATGTAATTGTTGTTAATTCGATCATCAATGCTAGCAAAGTTGTTGATTGTAACCTACTTCTAGAGAGCGTAACAATCGTCTCTACAAGGACGTCATTAACAACAACTTTGCTCGCATTCATAATCAAATAACCACCAATTACTTACATTATTTAACTTGTTCTTGTTTTGTCTATTGCCGCCATACTTTTGGAATAAATATGGCAAATTCAAAACAAATTTACTACGATTTCGTTGGAAGTAGTGTCGCTGATGTTAGTGTAAGTAGTCCAAGTGAAAGTATAAGATCTAGAAGCAGAGACGGTACTATTGATATGAATGCTAAAATGAACGTTCATGTGATTGATAGCGAAAGTGGCCGTAACTGTCGTAGGAAGAAGAAAACAGCTACGCAAAGAAAGCGGCAGTTGGAAAAGGAATCACAGAGACGCAAGGAGAATGCAGTTAAGAAAACTCCAGAAGCTAAGCGCTCCCGATTGGAACAGGACAGAAAACGTATGTCACAATCATGATCAAATGAAACTCCTGAACAGTGTCAAGCTCGCTTAACGCAAGTAAGAGAATACGTTATACCAGCCAGAGCTCGAGAAACATCCAACCAACGCCAATCACGTCAACGAAGAAATATTCAACGTATGTCACAGGCCAGAGAACAAGACACAAGCGACCACCGTCAAGTCCGCCTCACACAAATCAGTCAACGCATCTCACAAATGAGAGCAGCTAGAGAAATTAACGCAGAAACATTCAAGAAAACAATCAACACATTCTGCGATCACATCTGCCAGATTTACCTGAATCAAGTAGCTAAATGGAAAGTAAACTTGCATAATGCGCCATATCTGCCGCAAGAACTTGCACGGAACGGTATGTTGGTGTTATGCCATCGTTGCAAGAAGCACGTGACAAGCAAAAAGGAAACACCTCCATCAAAAGCCTATTGGAATAATCTCCATGCTGGCGCAATCCCAGATGTGATAAAGCTGTTGCCACAACCCGAACAACTTCTACTTGTACGGATCATACCTTTCGTGCAGGTCTTCAAATACCGGGTGGGCAAGAAATAACGTGAGGTGTTCAGAGCTCGCTACCGGGAATTCTATTAGGCCAAATGCAGTGCATTTTGGTGTATATACTTAGTGGAACATGCAGTTTCGATTTCTGCAAAAAAAAAAAAAAAAAATAGCACCAAAAGTCGCCATAGGGGGCGCTTATTTCAAGAAAACAATGAATACCTAATTGTCAAATGAACAAATACCATACAAACCAACTTTAGTAACAACAATAAACAATGTTTTATTTTTAATTACAAATGTGTTTCAATATGACCACCAGTGTGCTGTTCCAATAGCTGCATGCAGTACACGACATTTTCTACGGCAGCTCGGGCATATCTGCATTAATTAGTCTGATATTAACGCTATTTGATCCTTTAAGGTTGAGAGGTCAGGAACATGTGCTTGATACACAAGGCTTTTCAAATATCCCCATAACCAAAAATCACAAGGGTTGAGATCAGGCAACCTGGGTGGCCATACCATGGGAAATGCACGACTAATTATTCTGTTGTCTGTAAAACGTTCTCGCAAGATCTGCTGCACCTGACGTCCGATGTGCGGTGGCGCACCATCCTGCATAAAAATGGTAGAATCCAGACAACCCTTTTCCTGCAATCGTGGAATCACAAAATTCTCAAGCATATCGCCATACCTGGCAGAATTGACAGAACAAGTCACCGGTCCACGGGGACGGATTTCTTCAAAAAAGTACGGGCCGATGATGAAGGAAGCAGTAAAGCCGCACCATACTGTTAGTTTCGGTGAATGCATAGGAGTTGGCAGACACACTTGTGGATTTGATGCAGCCCAAAACGGCAGTTGTGGGTATTGATATCACCATTCAAATAAAAATGCGCCTCATCACTCCATAAAATTTGCCATGGCCATGCATCATCCACTTCCATACGTGCTAAAAATCTCAACGAAAATAAAGTTCGGGTACGTTCATCTCTAGGAAGCAATTGTTGAACAGGTGTGAGTTTATAGGGATAAAATATCAATATCTTATGCAATATTTTCCTCACCGTCGAATATGGGATATCTGTTTGGCGTGCTATTGCGTGTGCACTGCTGGTACCCTGCACAGTAGTCATATCCTGTTCCACAACAGCAGTTGAAACTTCTTCAACGTGTTGCTGCCTGATTCGTTTGCGTCCCCGGCCTTGTTGCACTCCTAGAGTTCCGGTAGATTCAAATCGTTCAATCATTTTCCGTAAGTTAGTTATGCTCATCGGTCCTCTTCGTAACGTTTTCAATCGCCGGAATTCACGAAGGGCAGCACTTGCATTGTCGCTCTTCTGATAAAACAACTTAACTAATAACGCCCGGTCAGGCAGAGTAAGCGTCATCGTCAGGCCATTCGTTCGTGAATGATGGGAAATCCTCAGCCTTGCCTTTTATTGTCATGATTGCTCAACAGGGAACGCGCTTATGCAAATGTATTCATTGTTTTCTTGAAATAAGTGCCCCCTATGGCGACTTTTGGTACTATCTTTTTTTTTTTGCAGAAATCGAAACTGCATGTTCCACTAAGTATATACACCAAAATGTACTGCATTTGGCCTAATAGAATTCCCGCTAGCGAGCTCTGAACACCTCACGTTATTTCTTGCCCACCCGGTACAATGTCGCTTCGGTCAATACAGATTTAGAGTTCAAGCCGTACTCTTCGCTCAGGATGTGTTCGAAGTCACCGAGAAACTCCCAACAATGCTCCCAAGATCAACGGACAAGCCTGGAATCGTTGTCGTCACTGAACACTTGGAGAATCTCAACATCACACGTCAGTTTTCTGTATCTTGGACAAACGTTTATAATGCCTTACGCTGGTTAATCATGAACAATCGTCTATACAAGGACGTCACAATCAACAACCTTGCTCGCATTGATGAACAAGATCTTGTCAGAATCGTGGAACAGTATGATGAACCTCAACACCCTGCCCAAGAACAAACATTTTAGTTAAAAAACATTTTGTGACTTGGCAATTACGCAGCACGAGAATGTGACGGCTGTTGCCTACATTTTAATATTCACGTTTATTAAGTACCGAAAGGTGCTTTATGCTATCAGTGTGGGGAAACGTGTCTGTCCGTCTGTCTGTCTGTCCGTCTGTCTGTCTGTCTGTCTGTAACTCAAACTCCTCCGAGGTTATGAAAGATTTTCAAAATCTGTTTTCGTCAGTCGATGAATATGGTTCATGGCACGAACCAGTTACAAATATTATCTAAATCGGTTCATTGGCACGTGCACAAATGGTACCTCTATTTTCCCGCCCAGCAATTTTCAATGGGAAGAAATATTGAGTATTATATCAAACAAATCGTAATGACGAGATAGATGCGGTTATTCATTACTATTTTCGTCAGTCGATGAATTTGGTACATGCCATGAAAAAATCATAAATTTTATCTAAATCGGTTCATTAGCACGTCCACAAATGGTACCATCACGACCCCACCTAGCAATTTTCAATGGACAGATATATTAAGTAATATGTCAAACAAATCTTAATGACGAGATACAAGCGAATATAAATTACTATTTCTGCCAATAAATATGGTTCAGGAAATGAACCATTTTGAAAATTGTTGCAATCGAAACATTGGCACGTGCACTAATGGTACCTTTATGACACCTTCAAAAATTTTCAATGATAAGATATGGCATGTAATATATCAAACGACTTAGAATGATGTGTCATGAATGATTATAACGTAAAATTCATGATAATCCAAATTGGTTTCA
>JAHWFO010025891.1:292018-311046 GCA_023313115.1 Rhysida immarginata
AATGATGTGTCATGAATGAATATGACGTAAAATTAATGATAGTCCAAATTGGTTTCAAGGAACCTGGTTTAGTGGAACCATTATGGTTCATTGGACCTTTCACTGCTAAAATATGGCATGTAATATATCAAACAACTTGGAATGATGTGTCAAGAATGAATGTAACGTAAAATTAATGATAGTTGAAATTTTTTCAAAGGTACGGGGTTTAATGGTATCATAATGGTCCATTAGAAACTTCCAATGTTAACATAGGACGGTTTAAAAATATAGTTCCGCGAATGGTTTAGTTTAACCTTTCGGTACTTGGTTATGTCATTCCTTAATGGTTTATTAATAAAGTATTACATAAATTAATATACAAACTCTGACAATTAAGTTCGGTGAATGACGTCACACCCTAATCTGTGCGAGCTTTACGCGAGTAACAGTGCATGTGAATACAAGCCCAGTCATTGTTTAAGCAAGTTCAGACAGGTCACGTTTGTGCGTGCAATGGTTTAGCAGATGCTCATTTCTTCAGTTGAAGGTGTAGCGTGCGCACGTAACTGTGGATAATGGATCAAAGAGGAACACTGCCGTAATCGTGCAACAGTTTCTGGCCAACAAAGCGGCCGTATCCATAGCTCATCCACCTTATTCACCAGACTTGGCACCGGCAGACTTTTTCTTGTTCTCACGCCTGAAACGGGCCTTAAAGGGACACTGATTTGCGGACATTCCAGACATTCAAGCAAATGTGACACGTGAACTTAAAGCCATCCCTAAGGAGCTTCCAGGACTTATACACCCGAGCCCAAAGGTGTATTGCCGTCCAGGGTGATTATTTCGAAGGGCAATAAAGTAAATGTGGCTTTATCTGTTTTGCATTTTGTTGTGTGAACTCATTCACCGAACTTAATTGTCAGAGCTTGTATATATATTGTTGCGTGCCTTTTTGGCTCCACGCCTTTCAACTTTATGACAATTTTTTTTTACGAGTTGCGATCAACTTGGACTTGTGGTTATTCGCCTTCGCGTATTATGGAGGGAAGTTTTTCTGGGGGTCTTCCAATGTATTTGTTTCCATTCCCGCACGGTTGTCTTGGCCTTTACATTGTTCACATCTTCCTTTCTTAATCTATGATTGGAACGAACCAAGATTTTTTTTTATTTCTTTGAACTATGTTATCATTTACTTTTCGGCGCTACCTTCTGTAACGCTATTCCCCCTTAAGGGTGGTTAGAAGGAAATGGATTTCCAGATCGTCCTCGGTTTCCCTCAATTTCTCCTACGTTATTTGGAGGTTACTGTGTGCCCCCTCCTTTAAAAATATTAAAGGGTACACATGACGTGCTCGCGTCACGTTATTGGATTATGAAATTTGGCTTATGTCAATATGGAGTTTGTCCCTGGCTTATAAGTGTTTACTTATAATTAGGGAACTGTTAAGTTTCCGACTATTTTATACCTGGGCAGGTTACTACACAAATTGTTATAATTCCGTTGTAATAGGAAATATCACTTAATAAGTTTTCGAACGACTATACATAAGACCAAGCGTTTTTTAGAAGGAGTTATTAGCATAAGCTTTTCCGGGTTGGATATTTCTATGAAATGACATAGCTCAGTTTATTTAATTTCTTGGTTTATGAGCAAGTCCAAGTCAGCGGAGAATCTTGTCCTATTACGGATTGTGGAGATTCATTATGTAGTATGTGGTTATTGATTGAAATCACTTTAATTAAATTTAGTCTTTCCCTTTAAAATTTATTTTTAAGTCTTTCTTGTAATTTATAATGTTTGAAAATGTTTCTATTCTTGACAGTTATTACATTTTAATCTACATTGTTATAGTAAGAGTTTTTTTTAGCAGGCTTATCGTATTGTTTTATCGCGCTTTTGTTTTGTTTTGTGAAGCTTTTCTTTTAGAGTGGCTCCCGCCGTTAAATTTTTGTTTTGCGCGAGTCGTTTTAGTCATGTGATGTTCTTTAGTTTTCGAAAGAAAAAATTTTTTTCTTTGGTTGGACGATGATTTTTTGGATTATTATTTTGGCTGCTTTAGTGACAAGCGGTAGACAGTTGGCGTTAGCCGCCCTTTGTCCGAGTCTCACTCGTTAGTACCTAATATGAGATTGGGTTAGAAGTCTGCAAGGGACGTTGGTTCGATCTAACCCCTACCCGAGAATGTATTGGATTTTTTTCCGATGACCGAAGCCATATCTACTGACTATCAAATTGATGTTGAACCCACCAATGGAGCAGGGATTCTCCTCTTGGTTAAATGCGTCGCGTCGTTTGTCTGAATTCGGTAAAGTTTGCTGCGAACCGATTGCCTTTCTCCGTCCAGGTTAGTTTCTGTTTGCGAATTATTCCTGCCTGACTGTTATTTTTCGGAGACTAGTGCATCTGTCGGAGTAGAACTCGTTTTAGCCTATCGCCACGACGATGTGATTTCCTAGTTCCAGAAATCCCGCTTACTCATCGGGGTATGTTCTTTCTGTTTACCATCGCTTGATTGTCCTCGGTTGATAATTCCTTCCCCCAGCTGTGCTTCTACGTTTCCTCATGACAAACTCATGTGGTTAAAAAAAAGCATCAAGTGATAAAAAGAACTTTGACTTCCGAGTGATCTTGTGTTTATTATATTTACTTTTCAAAAGGGATCGTTATGAAAAACGCTTCACCCCCCTCCTTCCCTTTTCTTTTTCTTGACCTGTTTAGAGTTTTTTTTATTAATCTGTGAATTTCTTTTTATTTTTTTTCAGAATCACGTAGCCTCTATGTGCCTTCCACTCGTCTGTGGTTCCCACATCAAGTGCCTTCGTCCTGTTTTTTCCATCAAGTATTTGTTGTGCTTTGTTTAGTCATTAATGTTATATTCTTCTTTGTTGCCTGCTTAGTGTCTCCTTCCGTTATCCCTACCACGCTTTGCATCACGTGTTTGTCGGGTTTAGTCTTTTCGTTTTATTTATTTTTAGTGCTTACCTCTGTCTTGTTTCTTTAATCCACTTATTTTTTATTGTTTTGCCCAGCTCTTTTAATTTTTTATTTTTTTTTCCTTTCCTCTTTTTCCCCTTTCTTTCTCTAACAGGTCAATTTTGCTACATGTATTTCAGTAATCTGTGGGATCACTAAAAAGAGTCGCCATTTGTTGTTCCCTTGAAGTCAACCAGCCAGCTTTAGGAAGAGTCAGCTTTTTAAACAAAAAAGAAACGATCAGTATTATCATCTGTCCAGCGCTTTAATTTTTTGTATTACTTATTAATTCTGTTGTGTAGTAATTTTTCCTTTTCCTTTTTAATCCTGAAATCATTCTTTCTGATCTTTTATTTCCTCTCGAAGATGAACAATCTCTTCGCCTTTTGAATTCCCGCCTCAACAGCTTTATTCACGTCTACGTTCGGTTCATCCAGCTACCATCTACTAGGGAGTTCTCCTCTTCAACTGGCTCGCGGATTCATTCGGTTCGCTCCTACGTCAGAGCGCCGCTCATCTGGTGTCCGACCAATAGCCCTTTCAGAATTGTTCCGAATCTTGTTGTAGTTGTTTCTTTGGCGTAAATTTCAGATTGATCTTTTTTTTTTTAATTCATTGTAATAAAGAATGTTTGTTTGGAATGGTTTACTTACCTGATTTAAAATTCTTATGTTTAATGGGTGTAAAGGTTACTCTTGAAATTATTTACTTATGGGCGAATTAATTTATCTCCCTTGAGGTTAGAAGAATTTTCTTTTCTCAAGGATCTCTTTTCGGGACTTAATCTGCTGGCGTCAGGTTAACTAACTGTAGCTACCTGTTTTTACCTATTGAGAGGGGTTCGTCGTTCTGTATTTTTCTAGGTTTGGGTTCCCGGGATTCTAAACTTTTTAGGGGTTTTGCTGAGCGTTTTGGGAATGAAAAATTCTTTTCCTGGCACGCTACATATACAGGGTGTTTTTGAATTGAGTACAGATTTTTTGGGAGATGATAGAAGACGTCCTTAGAAGTATTTTGTCATATGAACATGGGGTCCCCGCAGCTCCGTTTACTTACAATACTGCATTGAACAATCAAATGACACCGGGACACACCGTGCGTTGGTAGGCCTACATTATTTTATTTTTAACAATTAACACATCAAGTGAACTTTTTAAAACAAATCTTTACCTACTGCTTTCCCAGAATGCGATTAGTTCATTTACATATGGACTAATCGTATTTTACAAAGGGGTTGGATACCATGGAATCTCCTTGCAGTTTGTCCTAAGACTTTTCAACAAACAAGCACGTGCACCTTGAAATTTCTTTGCAAACAATTACTTTAAAAGTTATTACAGTAGATTGCTTGTGTTAATTGTTAAAAATAAAACAATCTAGGCCTATCAACGCACACTGCGTCCCAGTGTCATTTGATTGTTCAATGCAGTATTGTAAGTAAACATAGAGCTGCGGGGACCCCATGTTCATATGACAAAAATACTTCTAAGGACCTCTTCTATCACCTCCCAAAAAATCTGTACTCAATTCAAAAACACCCTGTATGTATATATATATATGGGAACTGAACGTATTTGTACTTCGGTGAATTAAATTTAATTTTTCACATAGCATTGAAAAGTTGTAAGATATCCCTGTGATTCGAATGAATTATTTTGGGCAAGTCTGGGCGGTACGGCATCTAATTTGATTATATTCAGTTATGGCTGACTCTTGAGCTTTGACACTATAATCGTCAATATTAATTACATGCAGTCTGCTCAGACTTGTTAATCTTGATAGCGCTACGTAAGCTTCACTAGACTCTTAAGCTTTGACACTACCTAACAGTTTCTGATGCTGTCATTTTAATATTCACGTTTATTAATAACGGATTGCATATATATATATGGGAACTGGGATGCGTAATTGCCAAGTCACAAAATGTTCTTTAACTAAAGATGTAATGATTTGGAGTGGTTTGTAAATGAAAGGTCAGAGTTAATAAGGGCACTAGACTTGGCCCTACATGAGATGTCACAACTTTTTACGGCTAACGAGTCGCGAGACTTGGCTACATTTTTTACATGAAATATTTTAGATGGGATTTCACTTCTTTTTGTAAGTGGTCCTTCATTCCCTGACATCCTTTTTTTTGATATCAGTCCCCGGTTTTCGCATAGCCCACTCCTTGTCCTTATAGGCCCTTCTCGGTGGCTTCGAATGATTTATTTTTGGAAAATCTGTGCGGTATGTCCATTTGACTCGTTATGGCGGACTCTTGAACTATGGCACTACTGTAATAATCAATATTAATTAGATGCAAGATGCTCAGGCGTTTTATTCTTGATAATGCTAAGTAAGAATACCGAAGAGCCTATGTCTATAAGTGCGCTGTTCAAACTAAGGCCTTGACTTTTATGTTATAGCAAATGCCACACATGTAGGTTATTATTCGCACTGAACATATATCCTATTAATTATTTCAAATTTACTCCTAACTGAAGCGAGTTTATGAGTAAGTCCGTTAATGAATTGTATTACTCTCTGTATAAAATAAATAAATAAACCACTATTTCCACAGCATTATTTAATGTCCGTATGCGCATTTCGACGACGACGCCGTCTTCATCTTTATCTAGTTTTTCGCTGAAGAAGACGACGTTGTCGTCGAGGTGTGCCTACGGACATTAAATAATATTGGGGATATAGTGGTTTCTTTATTTATTTTATAAAGTTTACTGTTTTTCACAGTTTCTTGCAATTTACTTATTTGGATTTGTATTATTATCCTTTTAACTTTTTTTTCTTATCCTCAGGATCCAGTTTCAAATCTTTTACAACACCGATAGAACCAATTACTATGCCCAAACTCACATCAATGTTCCTTCTCCATATCACACTTGCTCCTATTTTTATCACTATTGTCTCCTCTAATCCTGCTGTCATGGAAGCGTCGTCTTCATACTTACTTGTACACTCACAGCTCTTTCGAAAGATACTTGGGGCAATATACAGGATGAGTCACAGGACATACCTGTATTTCGAAAACGGTGTGCAAAATAAAGGATGTGATCATCCTAGCAGGGAATGGGATAGGTGCTCTATCTTTTGAGGCAGTTTTGGAGTTTGTGCGCCATCTTGAAATCTGCCATTTTGGGTTAAGGTTCATTTTCTTAAATGGGAAGAGGGTCACGTGGAATATCAAATAACACCAGTTTTTTCTCAGGAGTTCATTCCTGCAATCGGGTTTCAGTTGTCTGTTGTGGTTCACACATATCGAAATTGGCTTGCAGCAGCTAAAAGATATGTTCTGTGCTGTCCCTGCCGCTGGAGAGAGAGTTCAAGGTGCTTTATTCATTGATTATGCTCGCACAGAAGAACGCCGAGGGTAATGCTATCACAGGCCTGTGGGATGCATTGCTGAAGATCACGTTTGCTTTGGATTTTCATAGCATACAAAAGTTGTTTCAAGTGGGCCACAGGTACAAATTAGCGGTGTGAGGTTTCGGTAATGCGGTGGCCACTCCACAGGACCCCGCCGGTCAATCCAATGACCAGGTAATTGCCCATCCAGTCATTGACAAATATTAAGTCCGTAGTGTGGTGATGCACCATCCTGCAGGAAAAAGTTGGGAAACTACCATCATCAGTCAACAGTGACGTGAACACTGTTCTGTAGCAATCGCGACAATCGACAGTCGAACACTGAAGTGTACTAAATTGTCTATAAATCTTATGTGGATAATGCAGATGATTAAATTGAGAATAAAATAAAACTCTTTTTCCACAACGAAACAGGAATTGAACAAAAAGAAAAAGACCGAAAATAAAATGAACAAGAATGATTTTACCGCCAAAGCGGATAAAGGGAGCACATTTTCTATTTATAGCATCGTACATGGATATATAGAATTAACCAACATTTTAAAACACTTGAGAGTAAATAAATAAATAAGAAAACTAAATTGTAAATTACTATTTAAATAGGCTAACGTATAGAGAGAATTTAAAAGAATAATCTTGAAGAATGAAAGGTAAATGGAGAGTGAAGTTATTCCTCATACACTTAAAAAAATAAAAGTTCTTTAATTTGTAAGAATTCTCACATAATGTTAAACGGAGTGAGCCTCAATTGCTGAAGCGTTATGTGTAAGCATCTATTAGATTTTCATATTAAATTACTAAAGTCTTATTGAAGCAAGCGATTAACTACTAATAAATTAATTAGTAATGAGTTTTAAATACCATTAAGCCTAAGAGTACTATACTCCTGATTCAAATAAGCTATGGATAACAAAAGATCTAATAACACGTAAGAAGTTGGTTGATATATTACACGCCATATCTTAGCATTAAAAGTTCTATAAATTCTGTATTGTACCATTAGGGCACGTGCTACAAACAATTGCCACTATCATTATTTACTCGTGATAGTCACTCATGGCACGTTGTTACGAGTCGTTTGATATATTACATGCCATATCTTAGCATTGAAAGTTCCAAGGTTACCATATGGTACCATAGGGCACCATTAGGGCACGTGCTACTAAACCAATAACTATTATCATTATTTACACGTGATATTCACTCATGGCACGTTATTACGAGTCGTTTGATCTATTACATGCCATATCTTAGCATTGAAATTACCAATTGTACCATATGGTTCCATAGGGCACCATTAGGGCACGTGCTAGTAAACCAATAACCATTATTATTATTTTCTCGTGATATTCACTCATTACATGTTGTTACGAGTCGTTTGATATATTACATGCCATGTGTTAGAATTGAAACTTCCAATGGTACCATATCATGCCATAGGGCACCATTAGGGCACGTGCTACTAAACTGTTAACCATTATCATTATTTTCTTGTGATAGTCACTCATGGCACGTTGTTACGAGTCGTTTGATATATTACATGCCATATCTTAGCATTGAAATTACCAATGGTACCATATGGTTTCATAGGGCACCATTAGGGCACTTGCTACTAAACCAAAAACAATTATCATTATTTTCTCATGATATTCACACATTACATGTTGTTACGAGTCGTTTGATATATTACATGCCATATCTTAGCATTGAAAGTTCCAATGGTTTCATAGGGCACCATTAGGGCACGTGCTACTAAACCAATAACCATTAACATTATTTTCTCGTGATATTCACTCATGGCACCTTGTTATGAGTCGTTTGATATATTACATGTCATATCTTAGCATTGAAAGTTCCAATGGTACCATATGGTTTCATAGGGCACCATTAGGGCACTTGCTACTAAACCAAAAACAATTATCATTATTTTCTCATGATATTCACACATTACAGGTTGTTACGAGTCGTTTGATATATTACATGCCATGTGTTAGAATTGAAACTTCCAATGGTACCATATCATGCCATGGGGCACCATTAGGGCACGTGCTACTAAACTGTTAACCATTATCATTATTTTCTCGTGATAGTCACTCATGGCAGGTTCTTGCGAGTCGTTTGATATTATACATGCCATATCTTAGCATTGAAAGTTCCAAGGTTACCATATGGTATCATAGGGCACCATTAGGGCACGTGCTACTAAACCAATAACCATTATCATTATTTTCTCGTGATATTCAGTCATGGCACCTTGTTACAAGTCGTTTGATATATTACATGCCATATCTTAGCATTGAAAGTTCCAATGGTTTCATAGGGCACCATTAGGGCACGTGCTACTAAACCAATAACAATTATCATTATTTTCTCATGATATTCACTCATTACATTTTGTTACGAGTCGTTTGATATATTACATGCCATATCTTAGCATTGAAAGTTGCAATGGTTTCATAGGGCACCATTAGGGTACGTGCTACTAAACTGTTAACCATTATCATTATTTTCTTGTGATAGTCACTCATGGCACGTTGTTACGAGTCGTTTGATATATTACATGCCATATCTTAGCATTGAAATTACCAATGGTACCATATGGTTTCATAGGGCACCATTAGGGCACGTGCTAGTAAACCAATAACTATTATCATTATTTTCTCGTGATATTCACTCATGGCACCTTGTTACGAGTCGTTTGATATATTACATGCCATATCTTAGCATTGAAAGTTCCAATGGTTTCATAGGGCACCATTAGGGCACGTGCTACTAAACTGTTAACCATTATCATTATTTTCTCGTGATAGTCACTCATGGCACGTTGTTACGAGTCGTTTGATATATTACATGCCATATCTTAGCATTGAAAGTTCCAAGGTTACCATATGGTATCATAGGGCACCATTAGGGCACGTGCTACTAAACCAATAACTATGATCATTATTTTCTCGTGATATTCACTCATGGCACGTTATTACGAGTGGTTTGATATATTACATGCAATATCCTAGCATTGAAAGTTCCTATGGTAACACTTGGTACCATTAAAACACCTTCTACTAAACAATTCAGACATCACTATACGTATACCGTTATATTCATTCATGAGACATCCTTGCACTTACACGTGCCATTAGACCGATACTTGCTATCACTAGTTACTCTTTTATATTCGTTCATGATATGTTGTGACAATTTGTTTGATATATTACTTGCCATATCTTGTTATAGGAAATGTTTAAGAGGGTATCATAATGGTACTATTTAAGCACGTGCTATTAGAGCACGTACTTATTCCTGCTATCTCACGTTCGTACTTCTGCGTACTCTGTCCCATTTTAATGGATTGGTGAAAACAGACTGTGAAAAAGTTAATTCGTTTTCAAGTTATCGTAATAAATGAATAAAAAAATTCTCTTGATTTAGGGATCGAACTGCCCTTTTAATAATCGTCAAACACGTGCATCCTGCACGCACACCATCTCATTAATGTTTAAAGCACGCGCAGAACCGAACCCATGTTCTCAACACGCGTTTTACCAAATGCGAGGATAATTCGTTTCTTCCAGCAATTCAAGACATGATTGAATGAATTGTGAGATTGCAATACATGCAATTCAATACATGCAACGCAATGAATTGTGGGATTGTCTACAGACGGACGGACGGACGGACGGACGGACGGACGGACGGACGGACGGACAGCTGGACAAACCGATCACATAAGCACATTTCTATATATAGAAAATGTGCTAAAAATACAACCTGAGTCTGTAAGCGCTTTTCGAAAGCTTTGCTTTCATCATTCAGCAGCCAAGGAGCACCTCGAGAGAACTTGAGAGAACTGACTTGGAATAGAACATGCTGACTATTTATAACGGACAGAAGCCAATCAAGACAAAAAGATCCAACTGAATTTTATTGATTGGGTAAGTGCGTCGCCCATTTGATCAATGGTGATTCGCTAATAGGGCCCCTATCTAAGTTGAGTAATAATTTTTTATCTGTTTTTTAAATGGCTAAGCTTTCGAAGGCGTCCAGAGAGTGTTTCTTTTTTATTGACTCAATAAGTTTTACATTGTTTAATAAGAATTAATGCCCGGTATCTAGAGAGTGTTTGGCTATGGATGACTGATTCCATCTACCATATCTTGTGTGTCTCATGTGTTCTTCGAATCTTGTTTCAATATTACGGAAAGTTTGTCCTTTGTACCTCATGGGGCATTGGGAACATCTGGCTTAATATATTCCTGATTTCTGTAGTAGTGGAATCGGGTCTTTTGGGTTAGGTAATAAATGCCTGGTCTGGTTGGGATTGCTAAAAGATAACGAAATATTAAAAGATTTAAAAACAGAAATGAGACTTTTGATTAATGATTTATTGTAAGGTAAGGATATGACTCTCCCTCTATTTTTAGTCCGGTTGAGGGTAGGGATTTCGTCCATGAACTTTTTTAACTTCCTCTTCCCTATTGCCTTAGCCCTATTTTGGCTGAAATATTTCTTAAAAGTTTCGAGGATATCCAGAAGAATTCCGGTTTTTACTTTCCCGATTGTTGGTTCAGATACGTGGACGATGTCTTCACAATTTTTGACACCAATGCTTGCGATGTCAACACTTTTGTCCAACATATTAACAGTTATTTTCCGTATAATCGTAATGGTAGTATGGGTCCATGTTGCGTATAACAATAAAATAATGGTAGTGAGTTCTTAAATGCAACAATTTTAAATTTATTTCAGACCGGTTTCGGTATTAAACCATCTTCGGTGGGCTACAATAGTAAGCGTCAAACTATTGTAGATGGTTTAATACCGAAACCGGTCTGAAATAAATTTAAAATTGTTGCATTTAAGAACTCACTACCATTATTTTATAGTTATTTTCCGTCCGTTCAATTCACTTTTGAGTTGGAAAACAATCAAAGGTTGCCGTTTCTTGACATCCTAGTCATCAGAAACCATGATTCATTATCATTTGAGGTATACCGAAAGCCTACGAATGGTTTGAATTACATACCAAGCGATTCCAGCCACCCTTGGAATCAAAAAATATCTACTTTCATTTCGATGATTGACAGAGCTAGTAATCTCCCACTAGGTCAATCCTCATTCAAAAAAGAAATTTCCTTGATTCAGAATATTGCAGTTAAAAAAGGAGATAGTAATGAGCATCGACAGTCTCAGAGTCCAAAGGCTGCGCGTGAGCACAAGCCAGACGAAATTTAAAATTAAAATTCAAAGAGATATATTTCTTTAAAAATTGGGAAAATCTAACGTTAAATTCTTTACAACATCTTTCAATACTAAAAAAGTAGAAAATAACTCTGTAAGTTAAAAATAACTTATGAAACACACTTTTATTTCACTTGCTAGAATTGTACTAAAAAGTTTACAATATCTTTTCCAATACTTATTTGTATTATCGAAGTCCTATCCTATCCTATATGACTAAAAAGTGTGGGGCGCGGACGTGAAGGAACACTCCATATTAAGTTGCTGTCTATATGTACTATTCATATACTTGCATGCGATATAAAAGTTGTCCTGGGAACACGTTGGTATTACGTAATGAATGAGAACCGCATGTGAGCGAACGCAAATTTCACGTTGAAAAGTCCCGGTAAACTTCCTCATGGTGTCATACTATTGCACGATAACGCTAGACTGTACACAGGAAGCGCAACGAAGGAACGTCTCAGAAGTTCATGTGGGAAGTATTTGTCACGTATTTCGGAGCATATGCGCAGTGGAAATGTTAGAAATGAGAATACGGATAACAGAATATAGCTTTTGGCAATGACAAAAATAAATGGAGTGAGTTACGAGTAAATAAGCTCTTTGCGTTACCCCTTATAACTACGCTGTAATAATTAAGAGCTGTGCTCAGCCCGTAAGATAAAAACAATAGTTTAATTATTGCTAGCGCGTACAACTAATTATAAGAAAGAATTTAAGCTAAGCAACGCACTCGAGCGGGAAGAATAAAGATAACATTTACGAGCGAGACTAAGCAAATGAGGTGAGGGCAAAATGCATAAATAATTATGACCCACCTTAGGAGGGAATCAGGTTGCCCATTCCGTGCTGCCTAAAGGCCTCTTGTGTCCAAGGGGTGATCCCAGCACAAACCCCGATGGAGATCCAGGAAGGGTCGAAGGAATTGAGGTCCACGAGTGAGGAGGAATGAATACCGGTGGCAACGACCAACGTGCGCAATGCTGCAGAGGGCAGTAGACGAGTTCGGCGGCGGGGCAACTGCTTGCTCGTCCGACGGGAACGTGCTGTCTTCTGAAATACCGCTATCCTCGATGCCCAGTAGCTCGATGAAGCGGGGCACTCTCGTTGAGGCTGCTATATTCATAGGCCGAGTGGAAGAAACAAAAACAGCCCAACATACATTGACACGAGTTGCTGGCTGTGCTTGTCACTTTGCACGGGCGTTATCTTCGCGCTCGTCCTTTGTGGCACTCGCTGAATTCGTTAGCTTTTTCCAGCCGCGATTCCAAACGACTCGATCGAGGTTTCGGTTGGGAGTTACTCGAGAGCGTAATTTTCCGTGACCTTTTACCATCGTTCCCAGTCTCGTCTCCTCGATTTGAATCTTCCCGCTCAAGAACTCCGCGCTCGCGCCACTTTCTGCGCCTCTTCCGCTTATCGTTTACGACGCTTTTTTCTGCGGTCGCCATCTGAAGAGGTGGATATTTTAGCCATATTCTCGATAGATGGCGACTCCGATTTTCCAAGCTTGCTCCCCGATCGAGAGGAGCGATCGGGAGCCTTGGTCAATGCGCCTATTGCCACATTTGGTGACAGTATTGAGACATCCCCGTCACCCTATAATTCAGATCTATCCCCATGTGACTTCCACATCTTCAGTGAGGTCAAAAAAGCACTGCGGGGACAACCATTCCAAACAGGCGATGAAGTGAAGGCCTGCTTGCGCAATGGGTTCAAACAGCACCAAAAGGATTTCTACGAGCATGGCATTCTGCGACTCGTGCCACAATGAGTTAAATACCTAAACATTTGTAGACAATACTTTTGAGTTTCGTTAAACAATTACTGTGAAATATCCTTTGCCTCGTTATTTACTGCTTGTACCTTCATAATTCACGTTGTGCTGTCCTCATTCATTACGTAATACCAACGTGTTCCAGGACAAATTTTATATCGCATGCATGTATATGAATAGTACATATAGACAGCAACTTAATATGGATAGAATAGGACTTCGATAATGCAAACGAGTGTTGGAAAAGATTAATGTAAACTTTTTAGTACACTTCTAGTAAGTGAAATAAAAGTGTTTCTTAAGTTATTTTTAACTTAGATATTTATTTAACTTTTGAACGAGACTAAGCTTGAAATTTCGTACGCACGAAGGCCCTATACAGAGCATGGTGCGAAAAATATAGCGAATCCTCTTGGGTGGCCCGGGGCCTCTCAGGGGTTACATGTATGAATTTCATGGATCCTTTTGAACAAAGAGGGCAAAATTCCTGAAATTTCGTAAATTTGTAGTGCGGTTCTAAAAAAAATAAATCCAATATACAAGAAAAGTGATATAAGCCTCTAGGGCCCCAGCGGAGGTCCCGAGGCCCCAAATACAACTGAAGCTATAACATTTGAACGGAACGACTTAGGAACCTGAAATTATGAACATTTATTGTGTGGTACTAAAAAAATATAGCAAACACATGTATACAACAAATGTAATGTAGGCCTCCGGGGCCCGCCAGAAGGCCTCAAATACAAATCAAATTATAACTTTTGAACGGAAAGGTGTAAAAACCTGAAATTTAGTATAATCATTGTGTGGTAGTAAAAAAAAATATTGTAAATATACAAAAAAAAGTAATATAGGCCCCAGCAGAGCCCCACAGGCCCCAAACACAAGCAAAGGTACAACCTTTAAACGAAATGGTCTAGAAATCTGAAATTTTGTTTACTTATAGAAAATTACTTAAAAATTTAGCTAATATACACTATAAGGCTCTTGCGTTGTGACAAGGTCCCTGAGCCCCCAGTCTCAAATCAAGGTATAACTTTTGAACCGGAAGTCCAAAAACCTGAATTCTTGGACATTTATGGTGTGTTATTTAAAATTTTAGCTCTTATACATTAAAACTTATATAGTCCTCTGGGGACCTAGCAGGGGCTCTAAACACAAACAGAGCTATAATGTTTGAACGAAAAGGCTAAGGAATCTGAAAATTTGTATACTTATAGTAGTTTACTAAAAAATTTAGCTAATATACACGAAAAAGTGGTATAAGCTCTTAGGTCTCGACAGGGGCCCTGAAGCCCAAATCACAAATAAGCTCTAACATTTGAATAATAAAAAGCCCTAGAACTTGAAGGTTTTTATTTTTATAGTGGGTTACTTAAAAAGTATAGACAATATACAAGGAGACTGGAATAGGCCTCGGGGCCCCTGGCAGCCTCAAATATAATTGAAGCTATAACATTTGAACGGAAAGGCCTAGTAGGACCTGAAATTTATTTTTAATCATAGTGCGGTATTTAAAAATTTAGCCAATATATATTAAAAATTATACAAGACTCTTGCCAGGAGCCATGCGGCCTCAATATCAAATCAAGCTATTAATTTAAAACCAGAAGTCCAAAAACCTGAAATGTTTTATATTTATAATGTGTTGCTTAAAATTTTAGCTATTATACACTAAAATTGATATAGTCCTCTGAAGCCTCGGCAGGGGCCGCGAGGCTCCAAATACAAATCAAACTATAACTTTTATACGAAAAGGCCTAAGAACCTGAAATTTTGTATTTGTGCCCCTCCATTTATTATAATCACGAACCGCTACTGCTCGTAACATTTTGATGCTAAAACCTTATATCTTTGGATAACGATGCCTTAACTAATTTTTAATGTTAAATTTTATAAATTCTAAGTGGTAAAATATTTTAATCCCGAATAACTTTACAAAACGGTGAATTCTGATAAGATAATAAAGGAAAAGAAAATTTATTTGAGTATCGATCATCTTTCATTGCAAATTATTAAGAACAAGTGATCATTTCTATCTACATTATGATGATGGAAGCTCATTTATTAACAGTTCTTAATTATGAAATGAAGTAGGCTATCATTATTTTGTCTTATGAAAAAACACATCATGGAGATTAAAGGGAAACGAGGATATTGAGTTCCATATTCGAATAATTAAAGGAATAATATCAATGCTCATTATTTCTCATTTCCATATTTAACATTTTTCAGTCTCGCCCTCGAAGTTGTCCCCATTTACAATTGATTCAAGTAATGTTTCTATTTTCATCTTTATGAATCATCCTTCTCTCTGCTATAAATCAATTATTTTTGTTCTGCACTGACTTGGTCGACGAGTTTTTACCTAGCCTGCGATGACGCCTTTAATGGTCAAGACCAATAAAAAGAAGCTTAAAACATTTTAGATTAGAAAATTCAAAAAGGCTTTATTATATTTTATCCGAGGACGCGGGTTCGACCCCGGCTGAGGACGAGGATATTTCAGGGGGAAATTCTTGAGATGACGCACTTCCTTCGGAAGGGAAGTAAAGCCGTTGGTCCCGTGTAGTCGTTTGCCGGCTGCACGTTAAAGAACCCTTGTGAGGCAAAATTTGCGGCCCCTACAACGCCGTCCTGAAATCACCATGGCAGTTGAAAAAGACGTTAATACCAAACAAACCAAAACAAACCTTTATAATTCTTGTAGGTTTCATTTCTTTTAATCTTCTTAAAAAATATTAAAAACAGTCAAGTTTTTTAAGAACAACGAATTTTTGTTTGAAACAAAAATGTACTAAAAGGCAGACACTTTTTTTAACTTGCTATAATTTATCATTAATTTTTGTGAATAAAAATAAAAAAATGTTGAGACCCATTGTATCTGGTGTTGCAGATAACTACAGGGCAGTATAACGGGAAGCCTACCCGCTCGATTGCAGGCGCTGGCTCGACATCAAATGATAATTGGGTAATTTTATCAAAAACATGATAATTTTGACGTTCACCCCCCCCCCCCCCGACTGTGGAAATTGCTGGCTGCTGCAGGCCACCTTCATCTCCCTCCATCCTGCCAATCGACCGAGCTGGCCCCTGCAATCGAGCGGGTAGGCTTCCCGTTATACTGCCCTGTAGTTATTTGGAACACCCTGTATATATATCCAGACCGTGATCACCCACATCGCCTGGCGTTTCAAACACTAGACCAACGACTTCGAGACACAAATTGCCTACGAGGTCTATCAAACGGCATTTTGAAGACCTACTGTCATGTCAATCCCACCTCGTACAAGTTACATTATCTCTGTAAGGATGCATTTCCGGACCCATGTTTTTAGGGAAAATATTGTTCCCCGCTACAAACTGTACATGGTATTTCATTCTTGATCTACCTTTCTGAATCACCCTGTATAAAATCATTTGATTTATTCTAAACACCTGTATCAGGTTTATTTTTTCAGAATTTTTCGACATCCTATAACTTCAGGGAAATATTTGCATGTCTAAAGAACCGTGAAGAATTTGATGACGGCTATCCCATTTTCCGGAAATGGCTGGAAATGGCGCACCTGGGATCCTCCAAAAAACTTTAAATAGGAACATGGGTCGAGTAGGGTCTCCTTGGATAGATATTGGAAAAAGAAACAACTGTTGTAGAAAATGTTGTTTTCCAATCGGTTCCCTTCAAGAAATAAAAAATAAAAACCTTTTCAGGGCTGCCCGGCAGGTGCAGGTTTCATCACATTAAATGTTCAGACTGCCGTTCATTTTGCTTCTGGTATTTTGCGCACTCTCCTCCTCACATCATTATAGGCCGAGACGAGGCCTACGAGCAAGACAGGATGAATCAAAAGTTATTGTGAAGTGGCTGGTCGATGGTGGCATCCACTCACAATAGATGCTGGAAATGCCTGCCACCAGTTTCACGACATCGGTTAGTATGACTGAAAGGTCACACGACTAAGATAGATCGATCAACAATGTAACCTTCATTGTTTTCAACAAACGAAAAATATTAATTGTTAAAATTCAGGATGGAAACAATGAAAGTCATATTGTTAATCAACTTTTCATGAGACTTTTCATTGGTGGTGTCTGTCTTTTCTACGAGGCCTACAGACCACTTCCTGCGTTAGCCTTGAACATGTTCTCCTTATTCGGTCCTGCGTATCTTCCCTCATTGTCGGCAATTTTTGGTAGACAATTTCTTTTAATAGCTGCATGTCTGGTCAATTTTGCTATAATCAAGGCCGTACCCAGAATTTTTTCTGGGACTGAGGGGGGCTGACCCAATCCTGCTTATGGGGGGGCATGTAATAGATTTTGCTGACATGGTCGCCAATTTCGACCCCTCCCCCTAAGTACTGCCCTACCTTGGCTGTAATGAAGTTATAAATAACAGGTCTCGGAATAGCAAAATGGTAGCGTTGCTCTAATGGAACCTACGCGTTTCGAAATACACTTCTTCAGAGACAAACATACCAATATTGTGCTTTATATACAGGGTGTATGAGGTTCGATGGTCATAAAGTACCTAGCGTGATCCTTTGCATGATTACAAACTTAAAGTTCCTTATGCAAAATGTTCAAAACTCAAATGTTAAGGGTCTAAACATCACGCGAAGTTTGCTGAAAACCTGTCGAAAACTTCATTTAATCTCAACAATTGCCGCCGATTTAATTGTATTCGCCCTTTTGAATTTAATGAACTGCTGGTGCGGAAAGTTCATAAGTGACGTAACGACGCAATTTAAATTTTGAGTTTTCGACATTTTCGATAAGGAACTTTAAGTTTGTAATCATGCAAAGGATCACGCTAGGTACTTTATGACCATCGAAGCTGATACACTCTGTATATAGATAGATATAGTTCAAACATAATTAATCTTCGGTCATCAAATATTAATTATATAAGCTGTGACGCTTTTAATAATATAAGACGTAGTTTAATAATAAACCGAGGCCAACGAGAGACAGGCCAGGGCACTTAGAAAGTCACATGATCATCGGAGTCCGGCCAACAATTCATCCTTCATTGTCTCCATCTTGGATTTTAACAATAAATATTTTTTGGTTTGTTGGAAACAATGAAGGATGGATTGTTGCCCAGACCCCGATGATCATGTGACTTTTGAGTGCCCTGGCCTATCTCTCGTCGACCTCGATAATAAACCTTGAAACGTCATTTAATAATAAATTTGGAAACGCCAGTTACAAAAAAAACTATGAAACGTCACTTAATAATTTTGTTTCATCTCTGATCACCAGATGTCAATTTGTTATTGAGATTTTCTGTAGTTAGTTTGATTTGCGTAATTCGATCTGATTTATAATCTTCAATTGCATACTCTTCTGTAGCGCATATGAACCTTGTAATTGCCGGTTTGATGATTTTTAATGATATGATATTATAGATTTAGCTTGGGGAAAAGGTGAAATGTCATATCCCGTTATATTGAAGATCTCTGGTTGTGATCTTCATTATCATGTGCTTTCTAATTTCTTCGTTTTCTGGAAATACAATATTATGAAAAAGTCTCTGTTAGTGCAAGCGTCACAATTTACATCGTCATGTATTTGCTCATTATTGTTGATTGCAATTGTTTGTTTTGGTCACTTGTTTTAAAAATGATTTCGCACGTTTTCATTGTTGATATTTTTGAGATTTATTATTCTTGTTGATTTGCC
>JAHWFO010025891.1:316885-365348 GCA_023313115.1 Rhysida immarginata
CAGATAAGTATTAATGTCAATGACATTGTGCAATAAACATCCAAATTACACATGCTCTTAGTTCTGAATTTCCTTTCTTGCATTTCATCATGTGCTTTTAATTCAAGCTAAGGGACATGAATGAATTTAATGTGTCAAACTCTATCGTTGGTGAATGAGATTGGCTCGTTCATCTTCAAGTACAAAACAGTCTCAAATAGCCATTGTGTGAATCACGTTTAACAATTTTTTTATGTATCAATAATTCATTTGCGACCCTCAGTTTATTGGCAAAACATATTCAAAACTAGCAAACCCGCGCCCGGCGTTGCCTGGGCTTTTTAAATCATGAAATAAAAATACAGTATAGGTAAATTTTAAAAAACATTTATTTAATGTCAAAAAATTAATGGAAGTTTTTGGACTACACCTAAGTCTTGAGTACTTCCTTATAAACGACATTTAATGTTGTTGCATCTTTACTGCAAATGTATAAATTTCTAGGGTCGCTAACTCTAGAACAGACAACATACAGTTGGCCATGTGAGAAACAATCTTCTTGCAAATTTACTCCAGCTACTTTCAATGTTTGGCCTTGAGATTTGTTAATTGTTATGGCAAAGCAAAGTTTAACTGGAAATTGAATGCGTTTGAACTGAAAAGGTAAGTCTGTAGGTATTAAAGGGACTCTTGGAATTAAAACTGTTTCACCAAGACCACTTCCAGTAATAATTGAACCTTCTATCACATTATCTTTTAGTGGTTTCACAATTAACCTTGTTCCATTACAAAGTGTTGGAGGATTTAAATTTCTAAGTAACATTATAGGAACACCAATTTTAAGTTGTAATAAATGAAGTGGAAAACCAGAAGGTTGTAATGAGTTTAAAAATTCCACAGGGTAATGTACTGCATTTTCAGTTTGTAAAACTGTGTTGATGGAACAATACTGTTTTACATTTCCTTCAACTTTGTTCATTATTTTTAAGTTTATTAGGTTAGCAGAATCGTTACGTGGTGTTAAGTTTATTAGGTTAGCAGAATCGTTCCTCTCTTGGAACCATCCTAAAGACTTGGACTGAATATTAGAAATATCGGGGTAAATTTTTTCAATCAAAGAATCTAGTGATTCGACATAATTGCACAATGAAGAATCAAATTTAATCCTACCATTTACTTCTGGTTCACTGCCACAACCAATTTTCAACAATTTTGTAGAAAATGCATCTGCCTGTTGATCATTATTTAAAAGGACCCTCATGTTTTTAGTGAGTGAAAGGTGAATAACATGCTCCCAAATAAAAGACTTTTTAAGCAAGCATTTACTTCGTCAGCAACTGTACCTTTTGTTATAACTGGTAGAGTTTGACGAAAGTCACCTGTGAATAAAAATGTCAAGCCACCCATTATTTGATTGGAGTTTCTAAGATCTTTCAGAGTGCGATGCAAAGCTTCAACAACAACCTTATTTGCCATAGTAGCTTCATCCCAAACTATCAAGGAAGATTGACGAAGTAATTTTGCAGTAGCACTTTGTTTTTTTATTTGGCAGAAAGGTGTGTCCCCTGGTATAATTGTGAGGGGAAGTTTAAAAGTGGAGTGTGCAGTTCGTGCCCCCAGTAACAATGTTGCTGCTATTCCTGAAGATGCAACGGCAATAGCTATCTTATTGAAACTTCTAATTTTGCATAGTATTAAGTTTGTTAAAAAAGTTTTTCCTGTGCCTCCAGGAGCATCTAAAAAGAATAGCTTTCCTTCACCATTTTGTACACTTGTAATAACCTTATCGTATGCTAGTTTCTGCTCATCTGTAAGATTAGGTTCTGTTGTGGAAATAATAGAAAATAAATCATTTGTTTTATAATGGGTTTCTTGTAGGTATTCCCTTTTAGTTTTACCATCCTGATAGGGTGAAGGTAGATCGAAATCACCGAGAGTTTTATCAGTCATCTTGCGTAAAAAACTTTCTATAAGTGTCAAAGTTTCATTAAAAATTTCATCACAATAATTTGCATCTGGATTTAAATTTCGTTCACAAAGCAAAATATCTTCAGACATTACTTCTCTGTATGCCAACCACAGTGATTTAGGATCTGTAATTTGACAGAAAGATAGCATTATTGTAAAAATTTGTCTTACAGATGAAGGAGAGTTGCACATAGATACTTCTTCTAATGTATTTGTCCAATGAGAATCATCATCCAATAAATGTAGTGCTTTGCAAGCTGCTTGAAAGATGGGATAGGTTGTACCATCAACAGTTTTAAGACATTCAAATGAAGTTGGACCACGGATAACGTGAAGTAGCAGTCTAAGATGATAACATTCTGAATTATGTGGATGGATTGTGTACACACGACCTATAGTATTAGTCTTTCTTATCATTGAATAACCTTCAACAGCTTGCCCTTGTTTCCTTCTGTGGAATTTATGATTTCCCCATCTGTAATAGGATGGTATTTCATTATATGTTAAAATTCGAGCAAAATTGTCTTCTTGACATAGTTTAAAATAAGCAGTTAGTGTGGTATCTCTGGGATTTTCCACTAATTCCTTTACATTATCAGATGTAAAATATATTCGCTGACCGTTTTCTAAATGAACAGTCAGTTGCATTACAGGCGGAGAATGTTCGTGGATAGGAAATGATAAAATTCTCCAAGCTGCCTCAGAGCTAGAAATATAGCGGTCATTAACATATGTATTGACTTCATTTTTGTCATTTTGTATTGAGAAAGTAGCAAGGTCACTCCCTTTATTAACGTATTTACATACGTACTTAATAGATTTAATAGAATTACACAGTTCAACATTAATATGAGCATTAAAATTTTCAGCAGTACTGGATTGTATGGAACCATCCAGCAGCTATCAACCTCAACAGATCTTTGCCTAGTATTAAGGGTAGTAAATCCTCCTCCATCTACGGAGCTCCTTCTTCGATATTTAGGATAACCATCCTCTCCAGTCAGTGTTTCATTTTGAAAAGGCCTAGGATATTTCTTGGAACAATCGCCTGATTTCATGCAAGGTGCATTAGCATTTAAGGACCCACATGGTCCATGAATCATATTTTTAGTAACTATTTCAAATAATTCCGGGTCTACCTCGAAATTAGCAATTTCTGCAGTAATAAGGCAATCAATTTCATGACTATGCACTTTGTTGCATAACCACAAAAGAACATGGACATGAGGCAAGCCTCTTTTTTGCCATTCTACAGAAAATAAAAAGGCACGACATTCCCCAAAAATGTTAGCTTTAGTTAGTAAATAAACCAATTGCTTTACTTTAATGTGGAAAACTCTAGCAATGATGTCATGTCTGTCATGGGATTTATCACTTGGGAAAATATTTGTAGTGATTTCACTCCATTTTGGATTCGTTGTAAATGTTATAAATAGGTCAGGACGACCAAATTTTCTGACATACGTCATGGCATCCTGTGTTTTTTCATGCATATAACGTGGTCCACCAACATATGATGAAGGCAATATAATTAATTGACCAATATTGTTTGAATCCTCATCAGATCTGAGAGCATCTCGTAACTGAACATAATTTTCAGCTCTGAGTTTTTTCTGATTTGCTCGAATAAAATTAAGCCTCTCGGCTAGATGGTTGGTTCCATAAATGCTGAAAACGATGTAAATAATTAAAACTATTGTTCCTAATCATTAAGCGATAGGCATAAAAGTTCATGGCTGATACATGTTTGCTGATTTGATTTTCTTGTAGTAAATCCACTGTGTATCCATCCTCGCCTCGAGGGAATAATAATGGATACTGCAAAGAATCATATGCTCTATGTAATTCGTTTATCCTCTGTAATGTATTATTGCGTCCATGCAGAATGATATCTTTTCTATTAAATTCATGGCCAACCATCAGGACTGCAACTTCTTTTGTGGCAGGTGCATTGTAACGACCCCTGTGATCAGCAAATGGTTTGCGATCGGCATGAATTACAACACGAAAATTGTCTAAATTTGGTGGAGCACTTTCTAATTGCATTTTTAAAGATGTTACATAACTATTATGGGTATGTAGCATGAATTGTAGTTCAATTACCAACTGTTGATGGAGATTTGGAATTGTATTACATCTCTTTGACGCTTGTTCCTCATAATTAGATATGAAATAAAGTTGTAAAAATTTATGATCATTCGACTTATAAGGAAGCAAGCTGCCTACCGAGTGATAAATCTGCCCGTGGACTTTAAAAGTTGGCATACATCCTCCTTCATGAATTTGTTTACCACCAAAGGAAGTCATTTGGAACACACTATTATAAGATCGTATAGCACTTAAAAAATGAGACGATAAAGGATGACTGCAATATATAAGGGAATGCAATGGTTCGGGATATTGTGCTATTTCGTGAAGCTTAACTTTTCCATTGGAACAGCACATTCCACTTGCTTCCTGTTTCCATTTCAGTGCAAAGCAATACTCACAAACACAATTCATGGCTCCCGTTACAACAGATTTATGTTGATTATATTGAATTTTAGGATCATATGCAAAAGCAGAGCATTCCAATTTTTTCCATGGAATTTTTCTTTGAATTTGCCTAGGTGTGTTCAATTCGATTTCACATTGACACTGCATTGAAGTTTTTTTCCCTTAAATTATAAGTTTTTAGATGACTTTCAGAATTGTCTTCACTGGATTGTGTTATTATAGATATAGATTCATTTTCAGTACTATTGGAGGTACTTGCAACTTCCCCCCTTTTTTGTCTATTTCTTTCTCTGTTAGAAGTTAGTCGTTTATTTTTTTCTTCTGGTGTTTCGACTAAAGCGCATTCTTTTTGCCCCGGGAGTTAACGAATGTAAACTCGTTCGTTTTTGTCTTGGCATAATGAAAACTGTTATGCAAATTTCTGCAAATAATAAAAAAATCATGATTACAATAATGGCGGATAGCAGCATTACTTTAAATATAAAGATATTTGAATCAATGTAATCATTTTTCAATCCGACATTCGAAAACATTTGAAAATTATGAAATGCGAAGCATTAGACATTGTATCGCGTAACCGTTGAAATAAGACAAAGGCAAAATTGTTATAGGTATGAACAAGGCTTTTTCTATACAGGTTGGAAAGTTGCGTGACGTCACTATAGCAAAGTTTGGTCCTATTTTTTCTTTACTCGCTAGATGGTGCAAAGGATAGTGTAGTGGGTAGATTTCTAATTCATCCTATAGAATTAGTGATAAAAATCGCTGAAATAATTTCAATTTAATTGATTTTTCTATTTGATTTTGAACCTCAACATTTTAAACTTTAATAAACAATTAATTTTAATCGTTATCATTAAACAATGATTAAAAGCAATTTTTATATTATGTAGTAAGCTTTTCTGATCATTGCTTAAATTTTATGATGTTTATGTAATAATAGTGAACTTTAATTTAATCATTTTTAAACATCGTTTTGTGATATTCTGGATAAATGTCACAAATTGATCACAGGACCAACGGCTTTATTTCCCTTCCGAAGAAAGTGCGTGATCTCAGAAGTTTCCCCCTAAAAATCTTCGTCATCCTCAGCCGGGATCGAACTTGCGTCCTCGGGCATCAGAGGCGATCAGGTAACCATTGAGCTACCGATGCCGATGACAATAAATTGATAATAATTTATGTAAACGGATTTAATTACACCGTTATCCAAGAAATCGACATTTTAAATTATTATATAGATAATTCTAGTTCTCTATTATTATTATTTTTCATCTTAAAATATTTCAGGAAAAGTTTAGTCGGTAAGTAGAAAACTTATATTAATCCATAATGAGCGATTGAATTTCTCCCCACTACAGTGTTCTCAGCGCCGCTCTGTCGGCCAGAGAAAAAAATGTCCAAAGCTCTTAACATGGGATTTTCCAACCTGCATAGAAAAAGCCTTGGTAGGGTAGATGTACCAGTAATTGACAGTTTAAGACATTACTGTGAAACAAAATTGTGTACGTAATACAAATTGTATTTTGAAACTTTTCTAATTATACCATTAAATTGTAAATAGAATGCAGAATGCGCCAATCTCTATACAATTATTATATCTTTAAAAGCTATTAAGTTATTAAATTTTTTCCTAACTAATGCATGAATCGCCAGTAGTTGACAGTTAATGCACCAGAAGTTGACAGGCAGTTTCACCAGTAATTAACAATACTTTAATTACACATTTTTATTATATATTTATACAAAAAAAATGGATAACATTCAAAAGTAGCTGAAGAAATCAAGTATTTTTAAGAATGTGTAAAGTATCTAAAATTGTGCTTTTTAAAACTTAAGTTGTTCATATTGATCATTTATCTTTTTTCCCTTTTGAAATAATAAATAAAATCAGTCTATTCCCATGTAGAGTGCAAAGACCATAAAAAATTAAGGTGTTTTCCAGTAGTGCAGTATCATCAGATCTTGGCCAACAATTTGTTCATAGAACTTGATTTTTGACAACTGTTCTCCAACTTTGCAAAATTCATCCAATTCATCCTATGCTACGTCTTATCATAGTAAACAGAATAATAGTATTTTTATTTCATGATTTAAAAAGCCCAGGCAACGCCGGGCGCGGGTTTGCTAGTAATCTATAAGCTTATTATTAAGTAGCGGAAAAATGGAGCTACTTATTGGTTTTATTTTACACACGATTTGAATCACCCTTCATCATTTCTACATTTTTTGATAGAAGGTTGAAATTTGGAATGTAGCTTACTATGGGCAAGTGCACCTTCACTATTTAGTTTGGCTTTGATTAACCCAATAAGGTCGGAGTTTTGGGGGTGAAAATTAGAGTGGACCAAAAGGTCTAGGTGGATTTATGCATATAAAGGAGTGAAATTCGGTATGCAGATTCCTATAAGCAAGATCTCCATTATATAAAGATTTTTTTTCCCCGAGGTATCCATGCCTTCCCGACTCGGTGGCGTAAATGCATCGAATATATGGGGACTACATTGAAAAATAGTGTACCAACTCTGTCTGTAATAAAGGAGCTGTAAAAAAATATTTCCGGTTTTCATTTGACTGACCCTCGTAAGTAGAATAAGACTGGAGCTACTTATTGGTTTTATAATGTCAGTCCGTCCCCTTCAAAATTTCTACATTTTTCTGAGGTAGAAGGTTGAAATTCGGAATGTAGCTTACTATGGGCATTCCATCTGCACTATTTAGTTTGGTTTTGATTGGTATACGAAGGTCGGAATTACGGGGGTGGATTCAGAGAGGGCAACATATCTATGTGGTATTTAGGCACGTAAAGGCGTAAAATCCAGTATCCAGATTCCTCTATGCAAGATCTACATTACTATGAAGTTTAGGCCCAATTGTTCCAGTGGGATCGGATTTGCGGGGGTGGCAGTCACTTGGTCCTTAGAAATATGGCAACATATGGCATGTGATATATCATACGTTCGGAAATGATGAGAAAGGAAAGAAAATACGAGTTTTATACATGTTTTACATATTACGTTCGAGAAAATCAATTCATTGATTAAAAATAAACTTGGGTAGAGGTAAAAAGTGTAGATAAAGGGGTAAAAATAGATAACTTGCCTTATCCTACTCGGGAGGCAGGGGGTGGGGGGTGGGGGGAAATTAATTTCTTTTGAATTACAAGATTTTATTAGGGGCTTTAGCATAAAAGCTACTTATAAGAATGCGCCCTTGGTCTGTATGTTTATCCGGCCGTCCGCCGTTTGCACGATAACTTGAAAACGAATTAACTTTTTCAAATTCTGTTTTCAGAAATATGACCATCAAAGTCTTAGCTCGGCCGTATCAACTTTTCAGAATTTTTCGTGGATCCCTTCAAGTAGAATTCACGTGCTAAAACAGTGAGTGTGAAGAATACCAACATAACGGCATGTCATATAACAATCGATTTGTCAAGAATGAATACATGTTACTTTCTGTTCAGATAAAGGGGTAAAAATAGATGACCGCAGGATATACCACTTGCCTTCCCCTACTCGGAGGGTGGGGGTTAATTTCTTTTTAATAAATGTATAAATGAATTTCTGCTTCACTGCTAAAGCTCCTCCTTGGAATGTTTATTTATTTATTTTTATTTTATTTTATTTATTTATTTTATTTATTTATTTGTTACAAAAACAATTGTCTATCCAGGGCCAGTATGGCCAAATAGCCGACAAGTTAGGTCCCCGGATAGAGAATAAAATTACCAGTTGTGATAAAAAAATTAAAATTAACAATAATGAACTAGGTCCAAAAAGTGTACAAACAAAATTCAGGTATTACAATGAAAGCAAATTAAAAGTGTACAAACAAAATTCAGGTATTACAATGAAAGCAAATTAAAAGAAAACAAAGGGTTAGCGGGTTAGTATGGTTAGGAGTTATATAAAAAATTTTTTAATCTGAATTTGAAGATGGCGATGTTCGGGGAAAGGCGCAAATCGATAGGTAAGGAGGACCAGAGCTTAATGGCAGCGAATGAAACACTGCGAGATTGGTAGTTCGTTCGTATCAAAGGGATATTTATCAAATGAGCGGAACGTGTAGGATATGGGTGAAGTTCTCTGCGATATTGAATAGGAAGAGGGGAAGAAAGAGATATTTGGCGAGAAATTGCCTTATAAGTAAAAGAAGCTAAATTGCTGATATATAACTGATAGATTGTGGTAATTCCATAGCGATTAAATAATTGAGAAACAGAGGCCGGTTTACGCAATTTAAGAAATGATCTAAGGAATCTTTTTTGAATTCTGAAAAGACGTAATAAATTTAAGTTAGAGGAGGCGCCCCAGAAAATTATTCCATAACAAAGTCGAGAGGGTATTAAAGAAAAATATAATAAAAGTTGAATAGTTGGAGGAAGATGATGTAAGCGGGTGAAGAGACCTAGGCATTGATTAAGTGAAGTTGCTAACATGTTAATATGAAAATCCCAGGAAAGGTTAGCGGATAGGTAAATTCCCAGATATTTGAAAGAAGTAGAAGGAGAAAGTAAGTGGGAATTATAATAGAGCAAAAAGTCATCGGAGGAGCCCTGCTTATTTCGCTGTAGAAAGATCATATAAGTTGTCTTATCAAGATTTAAAGTTAATTGGTTAGCGAGATTCCACTGATATAACTTAGCAAGGGCCTCGTTCATTATAGCTTGAATAATAGAGATAGAAGTATCTGCATAAGATATAGTAGCAGATCCTACTATAAGATTTTATTAGTGTCACGTGTCAATGTGTGAACAGAACGGGATCGGGAAGGTTTTGATTGGAAAAATAAAAAGTATTTATTGGCAGAGTAAAATACACGCAGTGGAATAATAATATAAATAAAATCTTGTAAACATTCCAAGGAGGAGCTTTAGCAGTGAAGGAGAAATACATTTAAATATTTATTAAAAAAATTAATCCCCCCCTCCCCTCCCCCCGAGTAGGGTAAGGCAAGTAGCAGATCCTGAAGTCATCTATTTTTACCCCTTTATCTGCACTTTTTACCTCTCCCCAAGTATTTTAATCAGAAATTAATTTTCTCGAACGTAATATGTAGAAAATGTAAAAAAAGCTCGTATTTTCTTTCCTTTCTTATCATTTCCGAACGTATGATATATCACAAGCCATATGTTGGCATGGTTCTAAAGACCACGTGACTACCACCGCCGCAAATTCGACCCTAATGGAACACCTGGGCCTAAATTTCATAGTATTGTAGAGCTTGCCTAGAGGAATCTGGATACTGGATTTTGCGCCTTTACGTACCTAAATAGCACATAGATATGTTGTCCTATCTCAATCCTACCCCCGTAATTCCGACCCCAGTGTACCAATCAATACCAAACTAAATAGTGCAGATGGACATGCCCCTAGGAAGCTACATTCCGAATGTCAACCTTCTACCTTAAAAAATGTAGAAATTATGAAGGGGTACACAGTTAAGCCATTATAAAACCAATAATTAGCTCTATTCTTTCGCAACTGAATATAGATTATAGCACTTGAGCAATCGCGCGTCGACAAAGCGATTTCACGTACGCGCACCGATGTCAGTAATGCTTAAAAGATGAGCAGAAAGTAACAATGTATTCCTTCTTGATAAATCGATTGTTATATGACATGTCATTAGCTTGGTATTCATTACACTCACTGTTTTAGCACGTGAATTCGACTTGAAGGGGTCTACGAAAAATTCTGAAAAGTTGATACGGCCGAGCTAAGACTTTGATGGTCATATTTCTGAAAACAGAATTTGAAAAAGTTAATTCGTTTTCAAGTTATCGTGCAAACGGCGGACGGCCGGATAAACATACAGACCAAGGGTATATCCTGCGGTCATCTATTTTTACCCCTTTATCTGAACAGAGAGTAACATGTATTCATTCTTGACAAATCGATTGTTATATGACATGCCGTTATGTTGGTATTCTTCACACTCACTGTTTTAGCACGTGAATTCTACTTGAAGGGATCCACGAAAAATTCTGAAAAGTTGACACGGCCGAGATAAGACTTTGGTGGTCATATTTCTGAAAACAGAATTTAAAAAAGTTAATCCGTTTTCAAGTTATCGTGCAAACGGCGGACGGCCGGCCGGCCGGCCGTATAAACGTACAGACCAAGGGCGCATTCTTATAAGTAGCTTTTATGCTAAAGCTCCTAATAAAAGAGAGTCATATGAGTTCTTGTCATAAGCTCTAGGGCGCAAAGTTCTGGAACGTGATGGGCCGATACAATAGAAGAATTGAAGCCGGTATTGTCAGGGGTTAGGTTACACGAAGTCGGGTGTTAAAAGAGTTAACACCGGTAAAGTCAATCGTTGGGTTATACAAAGTCTGGAGTCAGAAGTTCCGGTGAGACAATTAGGAAACAAACGATGTCATCGCTCGGACGTGGAGAACGGAAGAGGGCGCTAGAAGAGGCGGCGGTTTCTGTCCGTTGAACTGGAGTCCGACGAGATGACGGTTGGAAGCGGAGGAAATTTTGCCGATGCTTCAAAGAGGTAAACGAAGACGTCCGTCGGCAGAAGAAGGTGGTGATGGCGAAGGTACCTGCGTAGCAGGACGACAAGCACCTCGCTGAAACACTAAAGGGAAACTGCCGATGCGGATTGAAATTTACAACCCCGCTGATACGTGAAGAAATCACTTGAAGCTGTAGAACACACAACTGGATGAGCACAGCACACAGATTTTGGACAAATGCGTTTGAATCTTAAATATCACTTGCCTAAGAATAATTTAGATATCAAGCACAGCTCTATAGTCGTAGATAGGAAAAATCGTTAGCAATGACTTTTTCTTAAGCTCACTTAAACTCACTTTATTACTCGTAAGATGCGATAATATGCAAATCACCAAAGCACTGAAAAGCTTTCCTTATTACGAATATCAAATATCAGTAGCACTAAATTAGCTGATTAATTAACGACAGCATCATATTACTGAAGTCTGTCGGAGAGGTGAGCCGCACCATTAATCACTCAAAAATTTATGTAGCATCATTTCAAACACAACTGAAACTGGAACACTTTATACAAAATTCTACGAAGAAATCTTAACACAATGTAATTTTGTCGGAGAGGTGAATAGCACCAATAACCATTCATACATTTAAGAAGCACTATTCTAAGCACAATTGAAAATAAAGCACTGAATACGAAATCCACCGAAGAATTCTTAGCACACTTGATTGAAGAGCTGAGAACCCCCTCGAGATGGGTAGTTGTCTTGCCCGTTGCACAATTAAATTACTCTCCGATTGAATGACGAAGGAGAAATAAATCCTTGTCGAAATTCAATAAATTTCATTGAAGAACTCAAAGGTTCCTTTGCGAAGAAACATAATTAAAGCCACTTCACATGAAATATATCCGTAGAATTATTTCGTGCAAAAGTAAAGACCTGCGCTTAAACTTAGATGCGTGAATTTAAGCTCCGTCAGAACTATTATAAAAGTTAGGTAGAGACGACAGAACAAAGTTCGATTGAACATGGAAAATTCCTCCCGTTCCAATGTCGAGGAATTGTAAGACGGAAAACGGAAAAACTCCCATCCATGGAAGATTTGAATGACAGTCTAATTCGCATTGCACGAACACAGTTCTTACAATACGAACGTCTATCAACATGCTGTAGTTGATAACCGTTATATAGCTGAAAGTGGTAATGCCTACCTGGCGAAACAAACGTTGAGAAGAATCGTTGCCCGTGGCTCCGTCGTTTTCAGCTTCCTGGCGAGATACGTTCTTGAGTTATCGTCCTCTGATACGATACCTGGGTCGGTTGAAGAGATTTCCAGAAGCTCCTCGAAGGCGGGCCCGATGAGCGTTTGAACTTGCAGCCAAAAGACCTCGTTTCCCTCGGGCTTACTACTTGGCGGTTCATATGAATCGGCGGGTGACGTTTCTCCCCGTCGACTTCGCTCTCCGTTCGGCCGGTGCTCCGAGCTTCCGCTGGCGTTGAAGGACTTACATGAAAACCTTGGTTCGAATGCCTTCCCTCGCCCCCGCGAGTCATTTCGCTTATTGCTGGAATCGTTCGCGATATCCAACCGTTGGCTGTCGAGACGCTTTCTTAATCCGTCTTTTCTCCACGAGATTCGTCTTCGATCTCCCGATCTCGTTCTTCCTCGTTCTTTTCTCGGATTGTCCGAAATCGCCTCCTGACGTCGTCGCTCGTCACCGAGGTTCGAGCGCGTCACCCTCTTAGCTCGACGCCAATTGACACGTGACAATTAGAGCGTAGCTCCTTTATCAGTCACCATTGTAACGTCATCACGTCAAAACCACTAAACCAATAGTAGCTAAATCTCGCACGCACTTAGTGTGGTGCCTGAAGGTGGTTTGTATTATAAAAAACTGGACATATGTGATGTCGTTGAAGAGTAATAAACGTTCTGGTTGAGGTCCGTCATGTCCGTGCTATGTGGTGAAGCCGAACGAAAATTTCAATTGTCAATGCAGTCACTAAAGCTAATTGTTGTTGACGAATTCTCATGAAATTCTTGGCGGATATTGCTTTTGGGCGACTTTAATCAGCTGCTTCCTTTTGGTGTTACACCTATGCATAAGCAACCGAATCCATGGTCTACTTTTGCTGTTCAAGGCAAATTGGTCTATCAACAACTGAAAAAAGTATTTCATTTAACAACAATTATGCGTCAAGTAGTTGAAAACCTTTTCGTGAACTACTCAATCGTCTCGCAATTTATGAAGTGTGTGAAGGTGACTTTTTCCTGTTAAAATCTAGATTTGTAAGTTACAATCATAACGAGAAAGCCCATTTTTCTAACGCCATTACATTGATGTCTCGCATTAAGGAAATTTCGAAACACAACAAATCATGCCTTCGTAACTTAGATGTACCTGTTACATTCATTGCTGCTGAACACAATAACAACACTGCTTGGGAGGCATCATCTGACGAAGTACGCGGTGTCCCTTCTTATCTGCAGTTGGCAAAAAGTTGCAAGGTAATGCTCCGTCTAAACTTATGACGTGATGGACAAATTTTGCTGCTGGAATGTCATATATGGTTTTTTTACGGGACAAGTCATTGGTAGGCATATTGATTGTCAAAGAATTTGATTGGAATCGCTTGAAGTCGATAAACACCAACAAACAACTAGAAAACAAATATCAATTGACTTGGAAAGCTTGATAAACGCCTTGATAAACGCCTATTCCGTTTAAAATAAGCAACTTCAACCCAATATAGGTGGCGTGGAAGTGGTCTAAGGTTTTGTTAGTTTGCCATTACCTCATTTACCTGAATTTACACTGATAGTTACATTTTATGCTTCAATAAGTAAGTCAATTAAAATGAACATACAACTTCATTTCAATTTAATGAAAGATTACAAACGATGTTGATTTTCCAAGTTTCAGATTCATCGGCCTCCGTGGTTCAGTGGTTGCGTGATCGCCTTTGATACCCGAGGACGCGGGTTCGACCCAGGCCGAGGACGACGAGGATTGTTTTTTTTTTGTTCGGAAGGGAAGTAAAGCCGTTGGTCCCGTGTAGTTGTTTGCCGGCTGCACGTTAAAGAACCCTTGCGAGGCAAATTTTGCGGCCCCTATAACGCCGTCCTGAAATGACCATGGCAGTTGAAAAGGACGTTAATACCAAACAAACCAAACAAAACCAAGTTTCAGATTCAAATCTTACCAAAACTTTGGAGTTTTATAATTTGCGGCATAAATCAATTTATTGTCCCGTATTTCAGCACTGCCGTCAAGAAATATGAATAAGGTAACTCTTTTTTTCTGCCTGTCACCGCTTTTTGAATGCAAAGTGGTCGTTTCAAATTAATGGAATACTGCGAGCGCCGTTTCATAATATTGGAATAGTCTGAATATTCCATTTCCATACCTCTTGAAAAGTTCTAAAACGTTGTTGCACGTATTCCGCTGTTCGTTTTCAGTACGTATACACATTTATTTATTTATTTATTTATTAATTGCAGGTTAGAAAAAAGGTACTAAAAAATCACAATAGTGCCCAACGAGGCCAGTATGGTACAAACCGACGAGTTTGGCCAGATGGGCACAATACAATAATATAACAAAATAAACAGAGGGTTAGTAAACTAAAATAATTAATTAAACATACAAAGATTTGAAAAATCATAACGATGGTACGACCAGATATAATTAAAAGGTCAGTTGAGTAAACTTAACTCTCAAAATAATGGTATAAATTAACTAAAAATTAAAATAAATAAATAATATGTAATAAAAAAACTAAACAAATGATATAGTAACGACCAATTACCTAGGCGCATGTACACAATAAGCTTAAAATCTGAGAAAAAAAGCAACTTAAATATACCTAATATTAACAAAAAATCCTAATGGAAAATCTTAATATTGAATGGAATATGCTGAAAGCAATAATTGCGTAATATTCTCCGGAAACGAGAATAAGAGGCAAATGCAGGAATTTCTGAAGGTAAAGAGGCCCAGCATTTTATACCGACGTGTGAGACACAACGGTTTCGGTAATTAAACAAAGAAACTGGAAGACGTATCTCATTAGCTAAGCGGGTATCATAATTATGGCTATCGAGGTTACGCCGAATCGTAATAGGGGTCGATAACTGTAATATCGAATTGGAGGTTTTATAAATAAACGAACATAAAGATAAAAAATAGATTTGGTGGATTATAAGGATACGTAAAGAAAAAAAGTAATTAGATACTGAAGAAGATCGAGGAAGTTGCAAGAGTGTCCGGAGAAACCATTTTTGTAATTTTAATATTCTTTTAAGATTAGTTGATGAAGTAGCACCCCAAAACAATACCCCATAACATAAGAGGGTATGAATCCAAGAGTAATAAAGCAAAAGTAAAATGTTAGCAGGGAGATAATAGAGTCTTGAGATAATACCCTGTTTTTTATTAAGTTTAAACATCAAGTTATCGATATGGGCATCCCAAGACAGATCTGGTGACAGGGTGAGGCCCAGATATGTGAAACTTGTAGTAGTAGAGATAGTACAGTGTCCATAATATATTGGTGGCGACTAAGGTATATTTCGTTTATTCCGCTGGTGGAAAAACATAACTTTTGTTTTATCAATATTAACAACTAAAAAATTTCGTTACACCATTGTCTTAGCTTCTAAAGCGCTGAGTTAAGAACTGAGAGCAAAGAAGAAATATTAGCGTGAGATAACAACAAAGAAATATCATCTGCATATAAAATAGGTTTTAAAGACTAAAAAATAACTGGCAGATCATTCACAAATAAGTTAAATAGCAGGGGTACCTGCGGGACCCCGTAGTTCCTGGTAAATGTAAACGAGTTTTTTCCGAGATGGGTAAGATAATAACTACAATTAGTTAGTAGATCACTGAGCCAGGAAAGTGGCAAACCACGAATTCACATTGCTTCATTCAATGGCGAAGAAACGTGATCTCTCAGAGAAAGAAAAAGATCGTATTTTTGGAATGCATTTGGCTGGGAATACCCAGATCCAAATAGTATTTTAGATTGGATTTATTCAAAGTGCTGTTTCAAAAATTGTTAAAAATTTTAAAAACTTTAAACCAACACAAAGCTAACGGAAGAAATGTGGCCGAAAACGGAAGAAAACACGGCGAGACAACCAGACATTGAAGAATCTGGCAATGAACAACAAATTCAAAAGTATCGGGGATTTGAGAAAGTTGTGGAACTCAAATATCCGGTACCATTACATGGAGAAGATTGAGAGGACACGGATTTCGGTCCCGTGTGCCAAAAATCAAGCATCATCTAATTACTGTACAAAAGAAGAGATATGAATGGGCGAAAGAGCGACGGCATTAGACTTATGATGACTGGAGTAAAGTGATTTTTTTCGGATAAATCAAAGTTTTCCATGATGTTTGGTGATCAAAGGCCACGTATTTGGCGCAGAAACGATGAAAGTAACCATGCATCTTGCCTGAAACGATCAGTGAAATATTCGGCAAGTATAATGGTGTGGGGCTGCATAGTGCTAATGGTGTTGATAAACTGTTTTATCAACTCAAAAATGAATTCCGAGTTCTATAAAGCAATCTTGGAGACATTGCTTATTCCAGCAGGAGAAGCTGTTTCCTGATGACGATTACATCTTCCAACAGAATTTGGCCCCCGCCCACGCATCCAGATCAACCAAGGAATGGTTGGAAAGACATCAGATGACTGTGTTGAAGTGGCCTGGCAACTCGCCTGACCTCAACCTTATTGAAAAACTTTGGGCAATAGTCAAGAAGAACATTGCTGCTGGCCGACCAGGCACTAAAGACGCATATAAAGCATGCTGATGAAAATCTGAGACGCGATTTGTCCTGCACAGTGTGAGCCAATAATTCAATCAAAGCCTAGAAAAGTGAAGGCTCTATATGAAGACAAAGGTGGTTCAACAGGCTATTAATATATGCTAAGTGTTTCAAGGAAGGTAAAATTAGTGTTTCTTTTTCATGTTGGGTGTTCAATGTAAGTTTACAAACACTTTCAATAAAACTATTCCATTAATTTGTGAAATGATTTTTGCAGTATTCCATTAATTTGAAACGACCACTTTGCATTCAAAAAAGGGTGACAGGCAGAAAAAGTGAGCTATCTTAATCATATTTATTGATGATAATGCTGAAATAAGGGGCAATAAATTGATTTATGCTGTAAATTATAAAACTTCAAACTTTTGGTGAGATTTGAACCTGACACTTGGAAAACCAACATCGTTTGGAATATTCCATTAAATTGAAATGAAGTTGTACTTGCAATTATAAAGGTTGAATATATTAAATAATTAATCCATGTTAAATAGTTTAAAGCCTGAACTCCGCTCCAACTTGCCAGCAAATGAACTTGATGGCTTCCTAGTTGTTTTATTATTTTTCATAAATAAAATAACAAGATTAAACAGAGTATAAAAAAACGACTTTAATGAAACTTTCACTATCGCCTAGCTATATCAGTCCTTATCTTGAAAACTACTGAACCGATTTTGATGAAACTTGGATTTATCCCTAAGTTGAAAGATACTTAATCCAATAAAAAAGAATTATTGCAATTCGATTTCTAGTTTCTGAGAATCACGTGGACAAACATACACACACTTATGAAATTTAGCATACTTGTTTAGGAGTCCACATAGACTAACATATATGAATATTGTGCAATTCCAACAATATTACATACATACGGATCGAATTGATAACCTCCTTTTTTGAAATAGGTCATGACTTTTCCAACAACCAAGTATACAGTATAATGAAAAGAACACGTGCTATCCTTTGAAATATCATAAATACCAACAATATAAAAATTATAATTAATTTTTGAAATAATTTTATAATATGAGAAAGATTTAAACTATACACACACATACAGAGATATAGAAATTCTGCTTTCTATTATATAATTATTATGAATATTCAATGTCTTACTAGGTTATTAAAATAAAAATATTAATTATATTATCCATATTTTTAATGAACAAAATTTCTTATAACTTCTGAAGTTTATAGAGGAATATAGTGAGTTAATTCATTTTCATTACACCTGTAGAGTAAGGTCTGCCACTATGCTCACATAGATTTTTAAATGTTAAAAATTGTCAAGCTGATATAATAACAGTCGTCTTTTTTAATTCGAAGAAACATGCAAAAGATTGCTTTTACGAAATGTATAAACACGGAACGAAGAGGAAAAATGAAATTTGTGACTTTCAACTGGCTTTTATGTGTCAGCGCGCTTTTAAATAGAATAGCATGTGTTCTGTTAATTTTAGCATCTACCTACTCCCTTTCGTCATTGACCGAACAGTAAATAATTTACCGTTCTAAAATAGACGGCAGGTCTATTTTTATAAGGTATAAAAAAGAGCATTTAATTATTCATAACAGAAGGAAACAATCTTTGCATAGAAGTTCCTTACTTCAATTTCATTTTAGCAAGGCTTCAATTTTAAATTTTGCCATTCGAAAATAGACATTTAAAACATTTATATTTCAGGATGATGAGAAATCATACTATGATATAATTTATTTATTATTAGCAGAGGCAAACGGCATTTCCCGGGTTAATTAGAGCTGAAGGTAAAATAGTACGCTTTATAACGGTGTTGCTCGAGCTCTTTTTTGATGAAATTTTGCAATATCTAAATGTGAATATATAGTAAAAAAAGAAAACATGAAAAAGCTTAGAATTAAAACAGTAAAAATTCAAAAAAAAAAGCCAGGTGTGTGCTTAAGACCGCACGACCGAAATGAAAAGTTCCATGGCGATTGTTATCGATTCTAAGTACGTAATACCGTGTGTGTCAAAAGTCGCGTGCCATAAGAAAAGTTTATGAATGTTGGCTTTATGTTCAAATGATTTCTCAAGCTTATCGTTCATGTTCAAAATGTGCACCATACACTCGAAGACAATGTCTCACATGATCCAAATTTTCTTCTGTCACACGTAAAAGTGTAGCTGATGGAATGCTGTGTAGGGTATTGGTGATTCTTTCCTTTAAGTCATCCAGATTTTCGGGCTGTGTCAGAGATGTTCTGTGGTGATCTCCACAAACAAGTATCGGCTCTACACATTGTTCCCGTGTCAGCATTATTCCTCTACTTCACTATTTCGCCTACAAAATCAAAGCAACCAATTAATCCATTTGGCACGCGACTTTTGAGACACACGATATATACGTATGTTTATGATATAAATATTATTACGGATGTTATTACTTGGACGAATCAGGAACAAGCCATAAATTAATTTTATATATGTATAAAACCATTTATTTTCATTCGTTTTCTTATTAGATCTACACTTATAACTATATATCAATTATCTGTTAAATTTTGCTGTTGATTTTGTAAATCAGTATCTTCTTTAATATTATTAAAATCTAAGAAACAAACACTGGGGTTGTGATAGCTATAATACGAGATAAATAGTTTTGATTCAAATCTCTCTAAATTTCTAAAAAAAAAATCTCCGTCAATTGTACGAGGGGTGATCAAAAAATAAGGTTTCAAAGCCTGCAGTGAAACATGTACATTTTATTTTATACAACCAATACAGCCAACTGATAATACATACATTAGGTTATTTTTCGATATAGTCTCCATATCGGTTTAGGCACTGTCGGTTCGTGGGATGATTTTGAATATTCCCTGATGGTAAAAATCCTGTCCTTGCGTGTTCATCCACGTTGTCCCGAAGTGCTTCACCTCTTCTGAAGCGTATTGTCGGTCTCCTAGGTGCTCCTTCATGTGAGGAAAGAGGTGAAAGTTTCATACAGCTCAGAAGACCACTACGCTGTTGAAGCAGTTTCGCTGGGACATCATCGAACACCCTCCCTACAGCCCGCACTTCGCTCCAAGCGACTTTCACCTCTTTCCTCACTTGAAGGAGCACCTACTGTAGGAGACCGACGATTCGCTTCAGACGAGAAGGTGAAACACTTCGCGACAACGTGGCTGAACACGCAAGGACAGGATTTTTACCAAGAGGGAATATTCAAACTCATCCCACGAACCCGTAAGTGCCTAAACCCATATGGAGACTATGTCGAAAAATGACCTTGTGTATATACTATCAGTTGCCCGTATTGGTTGTATGAAATAAAATATACACGTTTCACTGCAGGCTTTGTAACCTTACTTTTTGATCACCCCTCGTAATTCCTTATTTTGTTGTACACTCATGTGGGCCATTCGATGTGATTTTTAAAATAACAATTTTTGGTGTTGTTTTTGCATCATGCTATTTGTAGAATCAAGTCCAGCTTTAAAACATTATCATGTTAAATTCAATTAAAGGCTTTGATTTTTCTTTCAAGAAATCAACATTCAAATCTCCCTGAAAATCGTGAGCAATTGATAAGTTCTGTTTGAGCAGAGTAGACCTTGTTCTGGTGTAAATGATCAGTTTTCATGGATGAATTCGATTTTTTACACTTTGATTAGGTGAAATGTAAATAACAACTATTGTAACATCGTGGCTACTGTAAAAATCCTTTGAAAAACGAAAAACACCGCTTTTGCAATCCCTTCTTGGTGGCCATCATTTTTTCTTTAATCCAGTTTTCTATTAAATTTGAGGAGAAGGGTGGCTTTCCAAAAGTAAATAAACAAGAATGATTTTACCGCCATGGCGGATAAAAGGAGCTCTTTTTCCTTTTACAGCATCGAGACATCAGCCACAGATACCTAGAGTTAACCGGCATTTTAAAACACTTGAAATAAAGCTACGTAAATAAGAAAACTGAATTGTATATTCTAAATAATTAAACTAACGTAAAAAGAGAATTTAAACGAATAAAACTGAAGAACCAAAAGGTTAAATGGAAAGTGTAGTATTTATTTATATATTGAGCAAATAAAAGTTCTTTTCTTTCTAGGCATTGTATATAATGTTAAACGAAGTGAGCGTCAATGGTTGAACCATTCTGTGTAAGCATGTATTTTTTTTTTTCATTTTCCATTGCTAAAGCTAATATACGTAATCATTTACTGTTGAAGCAAGCGATTAGCTACTAGCAATTAGCTATTGACAACAATACATCTAAAATATGTCTGAAAATATGTCTGAAAATATGTCTAAAATATGTCTGAAATTGCCGGGGTTTTAAGATACTGAATACATGTAGCAATGTAGCAAAGTAATTTGCTCTAATTATTAACAATGACAAATGGGCTATTTTTTAAATTTAAGCCACTTTTGGCAAGAAATATTTCATTTTAATCAAAATGCATCCCCCCTTTCCACATAGTTGCTATGCTATACAACATGTAAAAAGGAAAGACTAGTTTATAAAAAATGCCCTAAAGGGCAACGAAAAAAGTTTATAATATGAAACTTGTTTTAGTTTGTTCCTGGAAAAGGAGAAAACAAGCAGCACTCTACCTGGCAAAAGCTTGTTCTGTTCTGTTTTTCATATCATCGACCCCCATTTTAACCCCCTTGAACCTGTACAATAAAACGTCATATTATTTTGTGCTCAGCTTATTTCAGTGAAATACTTGCATACATCAAAAATCAATTATGCATGGACTATTCATAGAAAAGCAATTATGCATGCAATGCTATGCAAAACTTACTGCAATGCATAAAAATTTTGAACATAGCCAGTTGTCATTTACTATACAAGTTGCGAAGAGATAGGTAGAAAGTGAAGGAAGACTCTCAATCATTTTAGCAGCGTGCTATATTGAAATAATGTCAGAAAAATGCGTTTAATTTGAAAACAAACTTTTGCATATTGGGTAGTGAGCACACAAGTTTTGTTTTGTGAACCAGTACTTTAACTTGAATGATTAGCTACAGTACTAGAATTCCACCCGTCGCATGACGGGTGTCAACCGTACCGGTTGAAGGGTAAAGAAATGAAAGTGGAGAATCAATGGTGTTCAAAACTTATATTCTGCAACAATATAGACTACTGTTCATCTGCATATAAAATAAATCACGCAACTACTGAGCCACCGGGGCCCTTCAGTGCTTCATGTACTCCAGAGTGGCAAAAGCGCGGTTTGCCCCACGTACATTTTTAATTGTGGCTAAAAGAAAAATTGCGTCCCAAGCAAATTGACGATATTATTACTGCAAAAATTCCTGATGCCAACACTGACAAAAAATTACACGACACAGTTTTCAAAAATATGATCCACGGGCCATTCGGGCACACAACAAACACAATCATCCCCATGCATGAAGGACGGGAAGTGTACCAGGAAGTACCCCCGGACGCTACTGATGCTATTTAACTCTAATCTTACAAAATTTGAATAAAACCAAACAACAATACCTATTCACAAAGCGAAAAATAACATCCGAATTGTAAAGCAATCGAAGTCCGTGAGAATAGCCAAAACGCATTAATGTCAATACGAAACCAAATAAAATAGCAAATCGCAAAGCAAATAAATCTAAACTCTAAAACACAGAAGATAAACATCAATAATAATACGACAGTTAACCCCTTAGGCCAAACCTATCCAAAAGGGATAAACAATATGGTATTTATCTCTAATTTATCTAATCGCTATTTGCCTTTATTCTATAAGCCCATGTTGAAAACTATGTTGAATAATAAAAATTCTAAGTAATTGTTAAGATAATTAGGTTTCAATCAATGACGTATATTAAAGATAGACTCCGAATCCTATTGTTGTAACTTGAAGCAAATTGGGAAGCTCCATGCCCAAAACTGTCATGGCCGAAAGTGAGTGAAGATTATGCAAAACACATGGCTAAACACAAGAGTAGCTGATTAATAATTCTTTCACACACCGATCACGGAGTGATAAGTTTATCTTTTCGTTTACTTTGTATTTGAAGTATTTTATTATATTTTATAAACAATTTTTGGATCATGGTTTCAATTTCAATTTCGTTTCGATTGTCTTTCAGTTACGTATTTTTGATTTATTTTTGTGGAAAATGATTCCTGATCCTTTTTCTTGTCTGTGTGTGCAGTTTAACTTTGAGGATTGGTTTTGAATTAATTATTCCTCAGGCCCAAAATCTTCAAAAACAAATCAGCCAAACAGCTAATTACTCCACGGCTCACTCCTGCCCAGAACTATCATGGCTCAATTTGCTTCACTTTTTGCCGCTGTTAACAATAGGATTCGGAGTCTATCTTTAATATACGTCATTGGTTTCAATAACTGAATGAAAACATTGTTTAAAATGGAAATTTGCCATTTCAAAAATCAGATAATAAGTCATCATATAATTTTATGTTCCGTTACATGATTTTACTTTTCAGATGTAAAAACTATGTTATCAATGAATGGATATTACATTTTAATAAAGAAAAAATGTATTTGCTATCCAAAGATCATTATACAAATAAAAATATTGCAACAATTAAAATTCTTCTGCCCATCCTGAGTTTAACAATAATACTGTCGTAACAATCGAAACAATTCCTTTTGATTAGAATAGGATCGTTTAGAGCTACGCAGACACAAACATACAGACTTTTGATTTTATATATATATACCCGGCGTTGCTCGGGCTCTTTTTTGATGAAAGTTTGCAATATCTGAATGGGAATATAGAGTAAAAATTAACACATTAAAACAGTAAAAATTCATATAGAAGAACCGAAAAAATTTTTTTTTTAATGTTCCTAATGGATGGCTCTCTAACAGTTCTCCCTGGTTCGTGTTGGAATGTTGTGTATAGCTGAGCGAGTTTACCATAGTGCCGGAGAAACAATGTGTGGAATAAAGTGTATGGCTACGAAAGTGGGAGGAAATAGAATGAAAATGATACAATAGTTTGATCTGACGTTTTTTCAGCCCTGGCTACGGCTGTAAATTTATGTGACCTGACCTTTAAAAATTCTTTTGTTTATCTAAAAATTCAACAATTCCAAAATTCTCTTCTTGGATGGCGACGGATGTAATTGATCGTTTGTGTCTGTGTACACTGCAATTCCAACAATAGATAAACTGTTAGGAAATAAAGAAATTAAACTGTAAGCATCAGGTAAATGATATTAATTAGAAAAATGGTTGGAAAAATTCTGCAACTTGGATTCGAACCAGGAACCTCGATTGTCATGGTCGACACCTCTACTAATTGGGCCATGGTTTCTTAATTGAAGAGGTTATGAGTCATAACTTATGACACTCCCGTTTAAATGCGATCCCGCTATTATTTTGTCCACCAGATGGCGAAACATCGAAGTATGCTTTAAATAATCAGATATACAATAGAATTCAACATATACAGCATAAGTTATCGATGTTTATTTTAAGGCACAGCTAGTTATACATTTAAGCTTTTTATTTTAAATAAATGATTCAAAATGATTCATAAAAATTTAATAAATGGAGCATAGATTGCTCGTTCGCCATCTACTTCCGGTTCATCTTCTGGTTCGCGCCGATAGCATTGGAAGAGATACGTGTGTCATAACTTCTTCAATTAAGAAACCATGAATTGGGCTATCGCAGATACCTGAACAGCCATGCTGTCACTAAGTGTCTTAAAGACAACCAAATAGTCATTACCTGATGTTTGGTGTTTGCTCCAGTATAATTTCTTTATTTCTTATTGTGTGTTCATCAAACTTTCTGATGTTTTGGATAGGAGAAATTCACGATCTGTGAACCGGGTGCCCACCTCCCATTGGGCTTTCCTTCTTGACAACTTGGTTGTCTTTAAGACACTTAGTGACAACATGGCTGTTCAAGTGTCTATGATAGCCCAATTGATAGAGACGTCGACCATGACAGTCGAGGTTCCTGGTTCGAATCCAGGTGGCGGAATTTTTCAAAATGGACCTATAAGAAACACACATGGACCTATCTGTTCGCTATGCATTTTAAAATGGCTAGACCAATCTTGATGAAATTTTTCATGGTAATTCCGATGGAGCCTGGGAAGGTTTAAGGTAGGTCATGGTGGAGATATCGCGCTTCATGGAAAGCACATTCTACAATTCGTTACCCCCCTCCCCAAAAGAGGTTAATTTGGTTAATTATGCAGTGCCACACCAGTAAATGTGTTACGTTTGTAGTGCAACACCAGTTAATGTATTAAGAAAATGAAAATGAATTTTATATAAAAGATAATTTTATTTCGAAATCTTATGTAGACAGTGCTCTTCTCCTTATTTTTAAGGTCATGTGTGCACAATTTCATCAAGATTGGAATAAAACTGTAGATTTGTATAAGACACAAACATACATACATACATACATTTTTATATATATAGATAGATAATCTATAATAGTTTAGGTGTCAAAATGTATAAAATAAGCGCTTTGAACAAAAACGTTTTCAAATATTAAATTAACAGATCACTGAAAAAAGATTTTGTTTGGCGTTGCGCAAGTCCAACACACATTTGGCCAGTTTTTCATTATTTGTTGTAATACCTTAGAGTTTGAACTACAATCATGCCAAGTTTGACGCTTGTATGTATAACCGTTTTTACGATAGAACAAAAAAAATAAATAAATAAATAAAAAAGAATAAAAATTGTATTATTTACATTTTTAAGGTTTTAGCATCATCTAAAACCTTATTAACGACGGTACAGGTGTATGTAACATGTATGTCACACGCCATAACTTTTGAAAGGATTGATCTAGCGGCTTGAAATTTTCTACACACGTAGGCCCTATACAGAGGACGGAGCGAAAAATATAGCGAATCCTCTAGGGTGGACCAAACAATGTGTTTTTGTGATTTCCTCAACTGACTTCCCTTCATGTCTATGGAGTTCTGATTGCGTTTAAGCAATTTGTGACCTCGGAGTTTGGCTGTTGACGTCAGAATTTAAAGAACTCTATTTGAAGTATAGCTAATCCTCCCGCTCCTACCGTAAAATTTTGATGCCATAACTTTTGAAAGGATTGACCTAGAGGCTTGAAATTTTCTACACACGTAGGCCCTATACAGAGGACGGTCAGAAAAATATAGCGGGGCCCCTCAGGGGTCACTTGTATAAATTTCATGGTTCCTTTTTTTATCTTTTGAACAAAAAGGGGCAAAAATCCTGAAATGTCGTAAATTTTTAGTGCGATTCTAAGAAAATAAAACCAATATACAAGCAAAGTGATATAAGCCTCTAGGGCCCCGCCGGTGATTTTAATTTTACCAAAATAATTTCGTGGTCGGTGATTTTAATATAGATTTTGATAAACTTACTTAAGCTTGAAATTTGATTATCATTACTTGTGGTCTTCTTGCTTTGAAACCAGTTATTAACTTTCCAACCCGTTTAACAAATTCTATTGCCGCCCTTTTGGATCAGATTTTTATTCCAACCTTCTGGAACGATTATTGTGTTGAAAATTATATTTTACCAGCTTGTGATCACTTGGCGTTGTCTTGTAAGATTAATCTAGATAAAAGCTATCAAATACAGGGAGAGAATCTAAAGGTGAAATCGGTTTCTTTTCAACATGTTGATTGGAAAAAGTTTCTCGCTACCCTGGAACGTCTGGATTGGAAGAACTATTTTGTTATTAAGGATGTTAATGTTAAATTTAAAATATTTTATGAAAATATTAAATTAGCGTTAAACCTAAGTAGTCTGTCTATAAAAGAAAAGAGATTACCTAAATATGGTTAAATATGGTGGAATAATATAATACTAGATTTGTGGAAAAATAAAAGAGAGTGTTATGTTGAATATAGAAGATCACCGAATGAGACTACTAGAATGAGACTTCTCGAGGAACAATACGGTTCCTGAAAATGGCTAATAAAACATTTCGTATTGAACTTAGAAGGGTTAAGAGAAATATTTTGTGTAAATCTAATAATGAGTTTGATATCTAGAAATTATGGAAGGCTAATAAGAATAAAAAATCAATAATATTTACAGAGATGGAAAGTCAACAGTTTTTGAACTTTGTAGATAACCCTATTGATATGAAGTTGCCAGCTTCCTGTAGTGATACTTTTACTTCAGGTATTGAATTTTCTGATGTTCCCTTTATTTCTAAAGAATACTTGCAGGATATTATTAAGAAAATGAAACTTAAAAATAATAGACGTGATGGTATTTTAACGAACATAGTGATTCAGAAGTGGGGCCAGATTGGCCTTTTTATTTTAGTTTATTTATTCAAACGATAATTGAGACCCAGAAATTTCCGAAAATTTTTAAAAGAACTCTTATAAAACCAATTTATAAGGATGGAGATGCAGCATCGATAAAGAATTATCGCCCGATTTCCATTCTACTTACTTCTGCAAAGATCGTTGAAAAAGCGATATTCATGCCTTTAGTTACCTATTTCTGGTCAGTGATCTCTAATAATCAAATTGGTGGTAGACCTAATGTTTCGTTATTACATCTGATATATAAAATTTATTGGAAGGCTTTAAATGCCATTCAAAAAGGGAAAGGATTTTATGTTGTTAATACAAATCTCTCTAAAGCTTTCGATACGGTTCCAAACATTTTATTAGTTAAAGAATTGAGAGCTTCTGGTCTTGGTTTAAAGTGGATGAACTTACTGGAAGATTACTTGATTTAACGTAGGAATTTTATGAACGTTGGCAATAAGGAAGTGTCTTTAATTTCTTCTCGAGGAATAATGCAAGGTTCTTACTTAAGTGTTACTCTTTATGCTGTTGCTACATCGGCAATCCATAGGTTGGTTTTAAAGATGAATATGGACTCTTATGTAGATGATAATTTTCTCAGTCGAACTTATGAACATAATGATGAACAAATAGCTTTAAATGATATTAAAGATGACATCAGTATGTTGGAACAATGATACCGCGATAATAGTATGAAGTTGAATAAAGATAAAACTCAGATTCTTAGAATTTCTTTAAATAAATATGTTGAACATTCAGTAAGTAAAATTTTGGGTGTCTGGTTTGATACGACATTATCCTTTAGGTACAGTTACATTGAACAGTTATGTAATAAGTTGACGAAAGTAAGTTATCTATTTAAGAAACATAAAAAATTACTTACTAGAAGAGAATTGATTATTTTAATTAAAACTACAGTAATATCGAAGATGGAATTCGGGATCATTTTATGGTCATCGTCTTCGAAATTTTTGGTTGCTAGAGTTAAGATAAAATATAATGAACTTATACGTATAGCATTATCGCTATCCAAATTTACTTCTATTACGCATATTTGTTATGAGATGGATATCCCTACATTTGGTACTATATTAGCTAATTGAAGATTAAGATAAATTTATAGAGCTTTGAAAGATACTTGTCATCCATTCCATTCTATTCTAGAATGGTTAAAAGATGACACAGAGATACGTTCTACTCAGAAATTCAAATTGATACCTCCGTTTTTTATTACCTTTAGAATGAGTAGTTTTTTTCCATTTAATACTATAGAGATTTGGAATAATTCACCGTACCAATTAAGAATAAGTTTGTTGGACTGTAGAAATCAAAAGTGTGTAAATCATAATTTGCATGTTAAACAATTGATTAATCAATATCTTATGACGAATCAAATTAATTTGTGATTTCCGTATTTTTAATACTTCATCCCTGATTGGATGCAAATTGTTGTAAATAAATAAATAAATAAATAAATAAATAAATACAATTGAAGCGAAAACATTTGAACGGAACGACCTAGGAACATGAAATTTTGTATATTTATATAGTGCGGTACTAAAAAAATATAGCAAATATACAAGAAATGTGATGTAGGCCTATGCGGCCCGCCAGTAGAACCTCGAGGCCTCAAATACAAATCAAGTTATAACTTTGGAACAGAAAGGTCTAGAAACCTGAAATTTTGTATATTTTTAGTTTGGTACTAAAAAATAAAGCCAATATAGAAGGAAGCTGATATAAGCCTCTTGAACCCCGCCAGGGGCCTCGAGGCACCAAATACAAATGAAGCTATAACGTTTGAACGGAAAGGCCTAGGAACTTGAAATTTTGTATATTCATAGTGTGGTACTAAAAAAATATGCAAATATACAAAAAAAGTAATATAGGCCCCAGCAGAGCCCCACAAGCCCCAAACACAAGCAACAACTTTTAAACGAAAAGGTCTAGAAATCTGAAATTTTGTTTACTTACAGAAAATTACTTAAAAAATTAGCTAATATACACTAAAAACTGGTATAAGGCTCTTGGGTCTCGACATGGGCCCTGAGCCCACACTCACACATCAAGCTATAACTTTTGAAGCGGAAGTCCAGAAATCTAAATTCTTGCATATTTATAGTGTGTTACTTAAAAATTTAGCTCTTATAACTAAAACTTATATAGTCCTCTGGGGCCCTGGCAGGGGCCATAAACACATACAGAGCTATAATGTTTGAACGCATAGACTTAGAAATCTATAAATTGGTATATTTATAGTAGTTTACTAAAACATTTAGCTAATATACACGAAAAACTGGTATAAGGCTCTTAGGTCTCCACAGGGGCCCTGAAGCCCAAATCACAAATAAGCTCTAACATTTGAATAATAAAAAGGCCGAAGAACTTGACGATTTATATTTTTACAGTGCGTTACTTAAAAATTATAGACAATATAGAAGGAGACTGGTATAGGCCTCGGGGCCGCTGGCGGCCTCAAATACTATTGAAGCTATAAAATTTGAACGGAAAGGCCTACGGTTTTGACATTTTGTTTAATCATAGTGTGATATTTAAAAATTTAGCTAATCTATATTAAAAATTCTATAAGTCTCTTGGCGGGGGAGTTGCGGCCTGAATCTCAAATCAAGCTATAAATATAAAACCAGAAATCCAGAAACCTGAAATGTTTTATATATATAATGTGTTGCTTAAAATTTTAGCTATTATACACGAAAATTGATAGTCCTCTGAGGCCTCGACAGGGGACACGAGGCTCCAAATACAAATCAAACTATAACTTTTGTACGAAAAGGCCTAAGAACCTGAAATTTTATATTTGTGCCCCTCCACTAATTATAGTCACTCACCGCTACTGCTCGTAACATTTTGATGCTAAAACCCTTTTATCGTTGGATGACGATCCCTTAACTAATTGCTGGCCAGTTGGCCGAGAGGGCTAGGACGTAGGCTTTCTAGTTCTCGAGTCCGCCTGGTCGTGGGTTCAAATCCCGCCGTGGGCATGGATGTTTGTATTTGTTCCGGGCTGCGTACAGATATAACTTGTGTAAACGGCGCAAAATGACCTTAGTAGTCGACGCCAAAAATTCTAATAACCAACCAACCAACCTTAACTAATTTTTTATTATTTGTTAGACAATCCGCCATCCGCCATAATAACACCTACTCTGTGAAAATTTCAACTGTACCTATTCCCGTTCAAAAGATACAGCCTTTAACGCCCGTATTCACCACGTTTTAAAACGAGTTTAAACTCGACTTTAAGTATAACTCGTATTCACCACGCAGTTAAATCACAGATAACGAATACACAGATGGGACAGCTCTAACTGATCTAATGCTAATTATTGACTCGTCATCACGTGACTACGATCGCAACGCTACCAGGCGTAAAGGAAGGAAACTACATGACCTTCCATAGGAGCCCATGTTATATGCCGTCAATTTATGAATTTTTTGAGCTTATATTTCAATTTTGTGGATTCCCGTTTTTATTCCTTTGCCAAGAACACTTCTTGAAGTACAGTTTTAGTGAGATTATGATTATTGTAAGTGAGTATTTTTTATTTTATAAAAATAATCCGCACATCTTATAAAGCTTCGTTATGGCCACAAGAGCTTCGTTATCACGGAGTATGATTAGGCCTAATCTTACACAGAATTACAAATTTGCTTGGAATTACAAAATGTTATTTGTTATTTGTGTATTGAGTAAATAGAAAATATAATTTATTTTGCTGCATTAAAATCTAATAAATTTGAAATATACATGCGATTTAAAGCACAATAAAAGAGAATTTTAATTTTTTCAAAAAAAGTAAATTGAAAAAGAAAACCGTGATATAAAAAATATTAAATAAAATTTGTTTCTGTAAAAAATTTGACAAAGTTTTGAATTAACAGGAAAACTGCATATATTGATAAAATTATATAAATGGCAAAGTAATTAATAAATGGCTAAAATTAAAAAATTAGAAAGTTCGTTTAAATTATTTTTTAAGCATCTCAATATCTTATCACAGGAATATTTAATTATTTGTGCATAATTTTTTGCAGTTTCCTATTAATCTTCAAGTGCTTCGTTTGTTGAAGTTCTCCATTCCTTTGCTTAATATAGGAATATATACGGATGACTGAAAATAGTCGAAGCCCGTAGTCCAATGCAAGTGAACAGCCATCAAACCATGAATGATTAAATTGTGATTTGAAACGCATTACCAACTGTTTAGCTGTGCAGGTAGAATGGAGTAATTTTGGTAGTTCTGTCAAAAGAAATTTTTCATATTGCATTAAATATAGGGCCCAATTGTATGATGGCACAGTGAGGAATGATATCTTTTCACCTCCATAATCCTTGAAAAGTAACAGAATTTCATTATTTGCAGTTATCTCTCCAGACTCCTTCGTAAAAAGTGATGCATATGTTTCACATTCTCGATGATATGCAAGCACCGTGCTACTGACATACCCTAAAATATAGAGAATTTGTTAATAAATAATATTGCCATCGTCATTCCACTTAATATTTGCATTGAGTAACGAATTACCTGCAATGTAAGTGATTGCATTCTCTTCAGGATATGTCAGCTGGTTGACATCAGGTAAACTGCCTTCAGCTCTATGTTGTTTAATTTTGGGTGGTTTCCTTGAAGGGGGTTTGGAATCCAGATCATCAGTCACAGCATCCTCCCCTCTGTCGAATTTTAGAAAAAGTATTTTCCAGAGCATCTTGGTTTAAACGGGATGTCATCAGAAATTTTAGGTCTTTCAGGTTATTCAACCGATCTTATAGTGTGAGTATTCCATTTATTGTAATTATCCATCCTGAAATGCTTGGCACAGTATTTTTTTTTGGCACCTTGGATCTTGATTCGTTTGAATATATTCATGCATTTTTTCAGGTGCTGGATATGGATGCTGTCCACAGTTAAGGGGCGTTTGTACTGCTTCGGGTCTTTAAAATTGGTTGAATTATAACAGTCAAAAAGATTGTCCATGTCGTCAATGAAATTTGCTGTATGCAGGGCTTCTGGTGGTAAATATCCTCCTGTCATGTACAGCAAAAGTGCATTTCTTACAGATTGACTGAACAGTGATATACAAGCAAAGTGATATAAGCCTCTAGGGCCCCGCCGGTGATTTTAATTTTACCAAAGTAATTTCGTGATCGGTGATTTTAATATAGATTTTGATAAACTTACTTAAGCTTGAAATTTGATTATCATTACTTGTGGTCTTCTTGCTTTGAAACCAGTTATTAACTTTCCAACCCGTTTAACAAATTCTATTGCCGCCCTTTTGGATCAGATTTTTATTCCAACCTTCTGGAACGATTATTGTGTTGAAAATTATATTTTACCAGCTTGTGATCACTTGGCGTTGTCTTGTAAGATTAATCTAGATAAAAGCTATCAAATACAGGGAGAGAATCTAAAGGTGAAATCGGTTTTTTTTCAACATGTTGATTGGAAAAAGTTTCTCGCTACCCTGGAACGTCTGGATTGGAAGAACTATTTTGTTATTAAGGATGTTAATGTTAAATTTAAAATATTTTATGAAAATATTAAATTAGCGTTAAACCTAAGTGGTCTGTCTATAAAAGAAAAGAGATTACCTAAATATGGTTAAATATGGTGGAATAATATAATACTAGATTTGTGGAAAAATAAAAGAGAGTGTTATGTTGAATATAGAAGATCACCGAATGAGACTACTAGAATGAGACTTCTCGAGGAACAATACGGTTCCTGAAAATGGCTAATAAAACATTTCGTATTGAACTTAGAAGAGTTAAGAGAAATATTTTGTGTAAATCTAATAATGAGTTTGATATCTGGAAATTATGGAAGGCTAATAAGAATAAAAAATCAATAATATTTACAGAGATGGAAAGTCAACAGTTTTTGAACTTTGTAGATAACCCTATTGATATGAAGTTGCCAGCTTCCTGTAGTGATACTTTTACTTCAGGTATTGAATTTTCTGATGTTCCCTTTATTTCTAAAGAATACTTGCAGGATATTATTAAGAAAATGAAACTTAAAAATAATAGACGTGATGGTATTGACTGAACAGTTGTGTCGCTAAACTAACTTGCATTTTTTAAATGGTGGTATATGAATGTGTTTTCTGGTTAATTTAGGTGCAAACCTTACCCCTACTCTTCTAGTTTCTTCTAATTCTAGAAGCTTTTCTAGATATGCCCACTTGATGATTTGACCATCCAGTTCAAAATTATGCTTCATCAAATTATTTCGAATATTTTTTATCAAGTGACACACATCATATAAAAATATGATGGGGTTATCATTTATGGTGGAAATGCTGCACTCTTCAGATATTTTCAGTTTATCAAGGACGAATATTTGTTTGTGGGACTTTGATCACAAACTATGGCAATTACTGTAATGTGAACGTTTTGCAGTTGTGTAATGGTAGCATTGAGAAGGATGAACATCTTTTCAAATGAACATCTTTTTGGCCAGTCAAAGCATAGCAAACAATTTCTTTCCAATTTAACGTTAAACCTCGAATCAAAAACACCAGGGCATTTTTTGCTGGATTGCTACTTCTACAACCATCACCGTAATCCTCAAAACCAAAAACTTCATCCTAGTCTTTATTGTAAGTTAATAAGGACTTAAGTGTTATTTCATCCATTAATAAAATGCAAAACTTTTGCTCATCAGTAAAGCTTTGTGCTTTTTTCCCTAGTGCCTTAATAATGTGATCCAAGACGCCTGGATTAAATTGGTTGCAAGGAAAGAGACGTCGTAATATCCGAATCGATGGGAGAGAAAAATGCTTGTACATCATTTTGTAAGTTTTTGGACTACTGAAATATATCGACAAAGCTGGTGATTTCATTTCATTATTCCATCTTCTTTGTTTTTTATTTTTTGAAGTCATTTCTAATTGTACTTTGATAAAATTATATGAGGGTCCTGATAAATTTTCCTTGTATCTGTCGATAATAGCAACTATATCATTTTGGATTCCGTAATTTTCCTTCAGTTGTTTTTTTAATGCCAAATTTTCCTTTCGCAATTTTGAAATTTCACTTCGTTTGGCTGCTAATTTAGATCTTAATCTTATTTTTGTAGGTGTGGACAGCTATGCTTGGACTCCAGTGTTTGTTTTTGAAGATGGCTTACTGGAAGATCCTGATGTGGAATCTTCAATAGAGATGATAGTCAGATCGGGTGATGGATCAATATTGACAGAGTGAGAATTACTCAACTCGATTGTAACCGAAGCTGAAAAAAATATATATTTTTTAGAATATTCTTATATTAAATTTAATTTTTTAAATAATTAAATTCTTTACAGGTGAATTTGGGTTTCTTTGATCCGATGTCCTCATGGCTAGGAAGCTTTCTTTTAGGAGTTAGGTATGGAGGTGTATTGGAGACATGAAATAATATGGGGATGGCATTTGGCATTAGCCTCTTTCTAGGTTTAGGAATTTCTTTATCTTTCGGATTCATAAATTGTGAGGATTCAAAATGTTCCTCGCATAACAGTGATTTTCCTTCAACCTTAGAAACATCTGTCTTCTCCCAATCTGTCCATCGAGTATTGAGCATCCATCTTTTACATCTAAAATAGGTGGTAGGAGATTTTGTTTACTATATTTTTATTTTTCTTAAATCATTTATTTTTATAAATATCGTATGATTTCTTTTTTTCTGACAAACACTGTATGTACTTTTTCCTAGGACGATTAATACCTTGCTGTGTAATGCACCGAGAAAAACAACAAACAAAAAACTTTTTTTGCCTCTCTTTTTTCAACTGAAATCCATTAATGCTTATATTTCTTGCAAATATTTGAATATTTACATATATATTTTTTTAATTTCTTTATCGAAAACTACAATTATAAGTTTCTTCTATTATAAATATTTGCAGTTTTTTTTTTATTTTTTTAATTTTAGGCATTTTATTGTAAATATTTAAATTAATTATTTGTCAAGAAGAACATAGAGAGATATTATTTTTAAATATTTGTCAATCAACGTTGCTGCACTTGAGATATTTTTTAAAATTTTATTGTAAATATTTAGATTTTCTTCTAAATTTTATTTCAAATATTTATTTAGCTTTTCCATTTTATTTTACATTATTACATTCATTTTTTAAATTTCATTGTAATTATTTAAATCATTTTTTTTTATTTCGAATAAATGTATTGTTTTTTAATTCTTCAAATGTTTGCAAAAAATATTGACTTCCAAATTAAAATTAGCAAAAAAATTTTCTTTGTTATTCCTCTAGTGCTGTTTGTGAATGAAATATATACATGAAATAATGGTTTTAAAATATTTAAGTAATGTATTTTACTTGTTTCAAATTATATTCTGCAATAAAAATCATGACTATATTTTTAATGGAGTTGTCCTCTAATGCATACATACGTGCATCGTATTTGCAGCAATCAAATTCTGCCCAACATTTTTAATATATTTCGATTTTTAATAATTTCTTTTATTTTTCTAAGTTCTAAGCAATCGTGTTTCATATAGAGGAATTACACAACTTGAAGCGTAAATTAAAATTCACGAAAATTGTATTGAATGAAATAAAGTATTTTATCCAAAATTTATATACAATTCAGGATCATTTTTGGGGAAAGTGAAAAATGATAAATCTGGCTTATTTTTCCTGCAATTGGGGCAGTTTGGAGCAGAACAGTACCTCGAATGATTATTCATCATACGTTTAAATGTAAAAGTTATAAAATTTAATAATAAACTCTCAAAACAAATTTTCAAAATTTTAAATTTACCGCTAGCAGACGATGACAAAAATGAGATTGCTTAACGCTTGGCGGCGCATGATCGCTAGATTGAGCCTGATGGGGAGCTGTCCCATCTGTGTATTTGTTATCTGTGGTTAAATGTCGCTGAGTTTAAGTTGCTTCCTACCGCCGCTTAAGTCGCTCTTAGACCGATGCGCATGCGCAGTTTATCTCCAGCCACTCCGGTCAAAGAAAAACAATATGGAGGACAATATGCATTCTCATCTTACTTTGAAAGAAGTTTTGTTTCTAAACAAATTCATTCGTCGCAAACGATGAACCTAATAAGAAAAAAAGATTATCTAGTATAACTTGACGAGGTTGATTTTCGAAAGCGCTATTGGTTATCGCACGAAACTTTCGTGAAGGAGACCAGCAAGCGCGCTGTTGTTTAGTCACCATGGCCTTGCTTGGAATAAAATATGACCGTGACGTCAGGTCATATACGGCTCATAGGTCACCAACAGCTGCTTAGCTCGCTCTTTTGCAAGTGAGGCTTGAAATTTTAACTTCGTGTGAACCTGATTGGTATTCTTCAACATTTCAAGGCGGCAGCTTGGGTAAGCTGTAGCGTAAGCCAAACGTCGTTGTGTCGCCTTCTGTCATCGGTTCAAAGTTTCACGTGACCTATGACACGTATATGACCTGACGTCACGGTCATATTTCATAATAAGCATGGCCATGGCGATAAACAACAATGTGGTAAGAATGTCGCAACAACAATGTGGTAAAAATAAATTTACTTTCAACGTGTACAGAAAAGCAAATTTATATTTAAACAATGTGGCGGTAATTTTTCTCAGTTTGAGAAAGATGTTTTGGTCTCATGTGTGGAAAATTTCGCAAATATCATCGACGAATGAATTTGTTTGTGACTAATGAATTTGTTTGCGACGAATTAATTTTTTTAGAAACAAAACGTCTTCAAAGTACGAAGACTGCATATCGTCCTCCATGTTGTTTTTCTTTGGCTGGAGTTGCTGAAGATACGCTGCGCATGCGCTTCAGTCTAAGATCGACTTAAGCGGCCGTAGAGGGCAACTTAAACTCAGCGACGTTTAAGTTGACTTAACCGCGTGGTGAATATGACACGTTTGAATCCGAGTTTACAACTTACTGAATACGGGCGTAAGAGATTTATCTTTGGCCAATGAAATGTTGGTGTATACCAATCAGGTTAAAATGAAGTTGAACTTTTTAAGCCTGCTTGCAAAAGAGCAGGTTAAGCTGCTGTTGGTGAATATGGGCGTAAGAGTATTTTCTTACCACACAACAATCCTGGCTTTAGACAGACCGAGAGAATTATTATTTTTTCAGTTTATTTATTTAATTAAATAACAATGACGGAGTATTGTCTTGCCACAACAATCCTTGGCTTCGGACGGATAGTTGTAACTTTCTTTGTTGGCCTCGGACGGACGGACCGACGGATAAGAGAATTATATTTTAGTATTGGATGCCTTGAACGAATTTCAGCTTACAAAAACAAATTAGACTACAGTAAGTATTACAATTTAGAAAGCAAAGTTAATTTTCTAACATGATAGTGCTTCAGAATCCAGTATATTAATGCTTCGTAATTTTTATTAGCCCATTTGTCATTGTTAATTATTAGAGCAAATTACTTTGCTACATTGCTACATATTGTCAAATCCGTGGAAGAAGAAAAACGAAGAAAAGGATTTGACATCGAGGAGAGAAAAAATAAGAAGAAGCACCCCTAGCCGCAATCCAGCAGGAAAGAGAAAATCGAAGAAAGGGGATTGGAGGATTAAGTGCGCAGAATCCTCCAAGACCAAATAAAAAGAGACGCTGGACACAGACGAATCAGACAGTACGTGGCAACCAGCATGAGCGGAACTCATTGGACCGAACGGACGAAGATGGATCTCTTCATTTCCTAGTGACCGGGCGCAGAGGACTCAGAGGAATACGAGGGCGCAGAGGGCAAGTAACAAATTGAATAGTGATAAGATTGACTTTGAAATTATTTCTCCGAGTACATGCCTACCGCCTCGGCCGTCAAGGTCTCATCAATACGTGATTACCCAGTCCGCTGCCCGTACTCGTGGGGGATGAGAACCCTTCAGTAACGAAAAGGAGAGGATACGCTATCGGCCCGACAGGCACTTTCAACGGCGGCGAGGATCCAGCCCGACCAAGAAGAAACGACGCCCGAATCGAGCCGCAAGTGCAAAGGCGCCCAAAGTCACTCGGAATCGAACCCGGACCTATCCGACCGATAGACGAACGCAGAGGATTCAGATTGGGTCCATCACTTCCAAGTTAAGTGCAAGCACTTGTTCTTCTATAGACTTAGATACTGATATAAGTTCTGCTATTAATACGGACATTATTTCGAGTCTTCAACGGAGCAGAGAACCCATAGAGGAAACGCCCTTGGAGGAAATAGCGCCCGAGGAACGACCAGACCCATTCGACGCCGAAAGGGCGACATTGCCTCCGCATCAGGAACCGGAGACAAACTTCCAGTGCTCGGCCGCACAAATACGGCACGAGGTCGATCCCATACTGATGCCGACCTTACTTTCGGACTTAACAGAGCCTCCGCATCGGACAACCGAAGCCGAAGTCGTCGAAACCCCGTCAGACACGATCGAGTGCCGCCCGCCAATTTATTTCTTCCCGTGGAGGATCGAGTCCTTAGAAGTCGTGCTCCCCGTCGATAATTTAGCCGGTATTCTCGCGGGGCGCTCTGCAAAATGTCCGCGCTTGGACATCGACGCCGCTTCTAAGCGTACTGTAACTTATGATAATAATTAAGTCCAGTTTAATCATCCTTCCACGGAGCTTAGCATTAGTAACCACATATTAATTTGCATTTTAACATATCCGTTTTATTTCATACAGCCCACCTCGCACGGTCGACAAACCTGCAAAGGTCGCCGCCATCCTGTGTAGCGGTGACAGACGTAGCCTGGGCCAGACGCAAGGGTCCCACACGCAGAGGAGAGCCATCCTTCGGGGACGTTCAGTAGAAGCCAGACGATATTTCCAAGACTTGGAGATAGGAAGACAAAGAGCTTAATCCTCGACCAACTAACTTCGACATCAGTTTATGAATTGGACTAATAGACTGCTTATTCGGATTACTTATCTGCTAATTATCATTCAGTTATTGAATTGTATTATTTTTACCTTAAATAATTGTTTTCCATACCGCCCATTTCTCCACTCTGTTTGCGTTCGATACAAAAATACACGACACATACATTATATTCAGGATCTTAAAACCCCAGAAATTTCAGACATATTTTAACATATTTAGACATTTTTTAGACATATCTTCAGACATATTGTTGTAAGCTAAAAATTAGTTTCTGGTATGCTGTAGTAAATTGTTCAACTTAAAATTCGTATGAATTCGCAAAAGTAGTAGTTTTGTGAGGAAAATAATTCTTTGTATTATTCATTGTGAATGGTATGCACACAAAAATGCCAAATTAGGCCAATAAACATTATGAAGCATTAACTTTTTACTGTATAAATTACACTGGATTCTGAAGCTTTAGGGAATGTACGGCATAACGGCAGTGTGTCCTATGTATTGATCACTGTTGTAAGCTGAGCACAAAATAATATGACGTTTTATTGTATAGGTTCAAGGGGTTTAAAATGGGGGTCGATACTATGAAAAAAAAAAGAACAGAAAAACTTTTGCCAAGTAGAATGCTGCTTGTCTTCTCCCTTTCCATGCTTGCGTACTTTTCCCATGTACAAACTAGAACAAGTTTCATATTATAAACTTTTTTCATTGCCCTTCAGGCCATTTTTTTTTATAAACTATAGAAGTTATAGTCTGTTTAAACATAACCTTGTACTACAGAAGCAGTTACACGAAAACGAGATTGGCCTTTTCACCTCCTCCGCGTGTATTTATGTTGTCTTGCGCACTGTCAAATGACCATTAATGATTTTATATTTATTTTAAAGATTTAATGATTTTATTTTTATGATTACAAAACTGGTTTGGCCTCTTTCTTGATAATATAATAATCCTTAAAAGAGCTATTATAATAGAGGGACGAAGTTAGCAGTCGAAGTGAGCTACAGCTTGGGATACAAACTGCGTATGCACGTAGTAATATCTTTTATTATTATTTAAAAAATTAATTTCCTAATTAAAATGATAAAATTTCATTAAAATATGGATAAATAAATTATTTTTTTATTTTCATGAGCTTTAAAATAAAATTTATAATAGAACTATTTTCTTGGGCATAACACAAATTCCAAGTAAAGCGTAAGACGGCTCTGCAGTACAAGGATAAATTGAAATAAAATCTTGTAAACATTCCAAGGAGGAGCTTTAGCAAAGTACATTTATACTTTTATTAAAAAGAAATTACCCCCCTCCCTGAGTAGGGTAAGGCAAGTAGCAGAACCTGCAGTCATCTATTTTTATCCCTTTATCTGTACTTTTTACCTCTCCCCAAGTTTTTTAATTAAAAAATCAATTTTCTTGAACGTAATATGTAGAAAATTTAAAAAAGCTCGTATTTTCTTTCCTTTCTCATCATTTCCAAACGTATTATATATCACATGCCATATGTTGCCATACTTCTAAAGACCAAGTGACTGCCACCCACGCAAAACCGACACCAATGGAACAACTGGGCCTAAACTTCATAGTAATGTAGATCTTACCTAGAGGAATCTGGAAACTGAATTTCACGCCTTTAAGTACCTAAATAGCGCTTAGATATGTTGTCCTCTCTGTATCCCACCCCCGTAATTCTGACCCAATGTACCAATCAAAACCAAACTAAGTAGTGCAGATGGGCATGCCAATAGGAAGCTACATTCCGAATTTCAACCTTGTATCTCAAAAAATGTAGAAAATATGAAGGGGACAAACGGCTTCCTCTATCTCCTTTCCACTCTTTCTCAATACTCTGCTAATTCTCCATTATCTCCAGTTACTGATCATTTTTAAAGATTTTCAAGAGAACTATCAATTCTAAGAAAAGCCCGAACAACGGTAATTCTGCGTCCGTTCCCTACAATACCTCGACGCTGGGAAATGCAATGCTTAAACGATAACACTTAAAACCACTTAAGCTAAGATGTTAACTTAAACATAGTTCTGTAGGACTGTCAGTAAGACAAAACTCGAGTATTCGTTGTACCCTCCAAATATAGTGGGGGGAAGGTAAAAGAAATTCTATTCTTTATTGCCCAAAAGAGAGGTAAGTTACACAGAGTTGGAATCACCTTTCCCCTGTCGCCACACAAGGGGCAATTCAAAAGGGAAAAAAAGGTTCATTTTGTCAAATGTAATTAGAGATTCAATAAGGGGGTCTGCAGACCACAAACGAACGAAGGAAAATATAAATAAACATAAGGAACGTTCAAAAAGAAACGAGCTGTAGTCTGAATGTGCAAACCGGTGACAGAATGGTGATATCGTTGCGTGTGTAACAAAGAGTGGTTCCGACAAGAGCACGGAAGTTCACAGCCCGCCGCTAGAGGGTGACGGTGGAAATCATGTGACTATTTACCTTTTGCAAGTCTGATGTTGTCATCTGAATCCGCCAGATGTCTCACTGTACGTCCGCCATTATAACATGCCCACAGCGATGGATGAATGAAGACCATGCCATAGCTCAGTGCCTTCGTAGTGCCTTGGATTGGTTCTTCTTTGTATTTGCTTTACAATTTGACTTTTAATTCAGCATGGGTTCGTACTGTGCAGTTGTTGTCTATTCAAATGCTCAAAAAATCCTTAGAAAATGGAGAGAGGAAGAATGTAATTGAGCATCGATGCTGTGTATTAGTAGGAAGGACTCCACCCCCTCTAAGGTCGCTTCAGTAAATAACTATGTATCATTTATTCACATTTCACAAAGATATTAAATCCACTGAGGCTGTGAACTGCAAAGTTAACATTATTGCAATATGAATGCGGCAGGTCTAAATTTAATCAATACTAAATTGATTAAATTTGAGCTTTATTAAATACTCTTGTTAATGTTATTAATAATCAACTATCCGCGATGATTGAATGCGATCCAGCTAAATGAATTTATTATTTAGCAGGCTGCATCCCCCAGACCCCTCCTCTAACAAACAGATATATAACCCCTTTTCTATTTAGTCCCAGTTAAAGGCTAAGAAGTAATAGTTAAATTAATAAAACTTCATTCAGTCATCGTGCGATTGTGCGTTATTGAAAATTAACCAATACGTGTTTCGAAGCAGACGCTTTATCTGTTGATGATTGGTTTGGTTTGTTTTGTTTGGTATTAACGTCCTTTTCAACTGCTATGGTCATTTCAGGACGGCGTTATAAGGGCCGCAAATTTTGCCTCGCAAGGGTTCTTTAACGTGCAGCCGGCAAACGACTACACAGGGCCAACGGCTTTACTTCCCTTCTGAAGGAAGTGCGTAATCTCAGGATTTACCCCTGAAAAATCCTCGTCGTCCTCGGCCGGGATCGAACCCGCGTACTCGGGCATCAGAGGCGATCACGCAACCTGCTGAGCCACCGAGGCCGATTATCTGTTGATGAAGTGAAATCTTCGAAACACGTTACTCCTATAATGAATAAATTTAGAATTGTTTAAATTTTGACCTGCCTCATATTTATTGTAACAATACAAGACACTGAGAAGAGATGACCTTGTAATAGTTTTTATACAATACTAGGTGATATGCCCGGCGTTGCTCGGTCTGATTATTTGATGAAATTTTGACGGCGTTTCCCTTGCGCCATCTCTTGAGGAAACAAACAAACATAAATCAAGATATATTATATTTACCCCACCCCCTCCCTTTGGGGACATGTAAACCTTACTCTGAACCTAACGAACATATGGTGCGAATATGAGCTTAATCTGATAAGTGGTTCAAAAGTTTTTAGAACATTTACAGACGCACCCTGAACCTGAATTTTTATATATAAAGAAGATAACCTTGTATTTTTACTTCACTGAGAAGAGATGACCTTTGGTTTAAGATATGTGATATGTTGCTTTTGTGATAATACACTGGCTCAAGAAATACACTTAGAAAATAATTTTATGCCTCTAAGTTCTTATATGCTTTCATGGTCAAATGCTTTTGATTCAATAAAATAATTGTAAATGTCGAAATATGAAACGGATGCGCACTTCACATCACACATTCTGAAGAATTAATTTATATTCATAGTCTGAAATATAATTATAAACAGGTTTTATAGTAAGCAAATAAAGACATTTTTACAAATCCTGTCTAATTTTTTTTTTTTTTTTTATCGTCATACTGCCTATACAATCGCGTTAAAAATGTAATCGCAGTTCGATATAAACATGTAACTCATGTTCATCACTTGCCACCAAATATTAAAATTAGAGCAGGAATGTTGTACACACTATCCAATTTTTAGGTATCTTTAATTAACGTTGCGACATTATAGGCAGTAATGCTAAAATTTAAGAGTGGATGAGAGAAATCGGAAGAACCGAGAGCTCAGAACGTAGCCACAGTATGTGTAAAAATATACGATGGCTACGCTCAGGGGCATGTTGTAATGGCGGACGCATTCGAAACTTAAACATGGCCGCGCATCGTGAAATCGAAAGTAAAAAGGTGGATACAAAGGAAGCAGAAGCAAGCGTCAATCGTACAACGGTCATTCGACACCTTTTTATAGACTTCCTGCAGCACGGGAAAACAGTCAATGCCCAGCGTTACTTGCAAACCTTGGCCACCCTTCGCCAGGCAATCAAATCGAAACGACCAGGCAAGCTCACCCGTGGGGTCATTCTGCTTCACGACAATGCAAGACCTAAGAGAGAACTAGAGCCGGACTCTGTGGACGAACTTCAATAAAGATAACAGGAAACCACTGATCCACATAAAACTTTTAATCGGACGTATGCGCATTTCGGCAGCCACGCTGCCTTCTTCAGACAAGCCTGTTCAGATAAAAGGCAAGACAATCGAACAGTGAAGTGTACATTTTTTCAGATGGGACGAAAGCAGCGCTTTCACAAAGCTCATTGAACCAGAATAAATTCCAAACGAAATACACTGAGGTAGTCAAGAAGCCTAACCAACCCAAGCGGTCTTCCATATTATACAAAAAAGAAAATAAGATTGACGATTGTCACAAACAAAATACAAACGAAATAAAAAACAAGGAGAAAGAAGATTATCACATCTTCCAGTAGTCCGGGAAAGAGACGTTACTGATGTCTTCAAAGTTGATGTCAAGAATGTGCCTTGGTTTTCGATATTTCATATGCCACTTCATATCCATTGAGTTCTTCAGTATTCCAGTCACTAGGTCATTGTCATAAATCTTCATCTTCTGCACCATAATCAAAAGGAGATCCTGTATAAACTTTCCGATGTGGACCACGTCTAAATCCGAGTGGATGGATTGGTTTTTCACAGTCCTTCTGTCAAGCCGGGCAATGGTCCTCAGGATAACATTCTGGAATGACTGTAGCTCACTCCATATGCTTCTACCATCTGCTTCTACGCAGGCATGCCTTAGAGGAGTATGGTCCGAATAATCGACTTGTACAGAAGTAACTTATTGTCGATGCTGAGTGTGCTGTTGCGGCCCAGGAGAGCTATGAGACTGTACTTAGCCCTCTTCGCTTTGTTTAGAGCGTAGGTCACGTGACGATTCCAAGAGTGTCTTGAGTCGATGATAACGCCAAGGTATTTGTAGTTGTCTACCCAGTCCAGTTTCTTATTGAACAGAACAAGAGAATCTGGGGTACGCTTGAACTTTCTGTTGAAGTACATGGCCTTGCACTTTCCGACATTAAGGTTCAGCTTCCAGCAGTTAAACCAGTCTTCGAACATCTTCAAGGCGTGCTGCAGACGAGTGATAACGTAAATTACAAGGAAACAGCATAGAAACATAAATTACAATTTTTAGGGTTCGGGAAATCATGCACAAAATAATTAAATAGCACGGGGCCGAGGACAGAATCTTGAGGGACACCGGCCTTTACAATACGGGGCGTGGATAGATTTTCACCAACTTTAGCTTTGTATGACCTGTCAGTGAGAAAGGATTTCACCATCAAAATCAAATCAGGAGGAAACCTGTCTCTAATCATCTTATAGACAAGGCCCCCATGCCACACTTGGTCAAAAGCTTTACTGACATCGAGGAATACGACTCCGCAGTACCTGGAAAGGTTTGAGTGGGTGCTCAGGTCTTCTACGAGCCTCCATATTTGCATCTGACAAGAGTGGGCGGCACGAAAGCCAAACTGATCTTTCCGAAGAAGATCATTGGCGAGACAGTGGTCTTGGAATCTGAAGAGGATCGTTTTCTCCAAAACTTTAGGCATTGAGGGGAGCAGACTAATAGGTCAGTAGCTCGAGGGAACTGCTGGATTTTGTCCCTGCTTGGGGATACTCAAAAGAATAGATTGTTTCCAAGATGCAGGAAGTAGGAAAATTTCCAGTAGTCGCTAATGATATTGGTGAGAAAGTCAATAAAGTTCTTTGGGAGATTAATAAGGGCATTATTGCTCACCTTGTCTCTTCCTGGAGCCTTCTTCTTTTTCAGTTTACTTATGATGGTGGCGATCTCTCCGGCCTCGATGTTGTTAAATGCTGCGGGACTTCACCAAAGTTGACAAGACCATATTCCACACGCTGAGACATGATTTGACTCTCGGGATTGTTGTTGATAGTAGTAACAAATTGCATTTCAAGTGAATCTGCAATGACTAGGGCCTTGTCCTGATCAGTTTGCACATAGTCACCTTGTGGTGTACGGAGTGGAGGAAGCATATTATTCTTCTTCTACTGTAAAGCTCTGACCATACTCCAAATGGAATTGTCGCGAGCGGACAAGCTTTTGAGTTTGTCATTCCATCTAGCGTCGCGAAGCTCTTTTATCTCCTCTTGGACTCTTCGCAAGAGCCAAGATTCACGATAGCGTTGCCATAGTCTACGGGTCCTGTTTCTTTCAGCAATTAGGCGTTGGATTCTAGGAGTGAGTTGGATTCGATGAGGAGGTTTATTCTCAGATGGATAGTCACTAGCTTCTATGGCACTGTTAATACATCTGGTGATGTCTTCAACACGTTGATCGATGTCCTCCGTACAGTACGCAACGTCGGGATGGTAGCCATTGTTCTTAAGAATATCTTTGTAGAGCTTCCAGTCTTGATGATGCATGAGTTCCTCTCGGAAATTTATGTCAACAATGTCAAAGTTCAACGCCACAGGCTTGTGGTCAGAAGAAAGGTCATGAATTGTGAAGATATTGTATGGTTTAAGAAACCCTTCGAGAGTGAGATGTCCAAAACCTCACTAGTAGGGGAGTGGTCGCAGTAGTAGGTGTCCTCCACAGGTCCAGCAGCGATGTTGTCATCTTTTCCTTGTATGTACCTATAAAGAATCATGCCCGTGTAGTTCTGCGTTCTGGAGTTCCAGCTTGGGTGTTTGGCATTCTGGTCACCAGCCACGACGACTGGAGTGTCACCACTGAAGAGTTCATCAAGCTCGCTGACGTCAAGATAATGTTTAGGAGAATATAGAGCGCCGCGAAATTCACTTCACCACAGGAGACGTCATTGATAATGATGGAGGCCGATTCCATACCTGCATAAGACTTGGAGACTAATTCTTGGTGTTGAATTCCCTTCTTAATGATGATCGCAGCGCCCCCAGACGCACGTCTTGCAGCATTTGAAGCCAAACGATCCGTACGGTACACACAATAGCCAGGTAGCTTGAAGTCTTGGCTTGGTTTGAGGTGCGTTTCACAGAGGAAAGCAACGTCGATTTCTTGTTTTATCAAAAAATTGTGAAACTCGATACGCTTTCGGGGAATCCCCTAGCGTTCCATATCACGCACCAAAGTTCACCTTTGTTGATTAATGTATAACGTTTTGCAGCCATAATTAGTTGGTCGTGAGGAGCCCACTCTACTGTGGGTAAGTTTTGCCAAGAGTAGAAAACAGATGAAAGATACGTCATAATTGCTTATACATACCTGGTAGGTCGTTGATGTTGAGGCCTTTATCCTCCGGCTTAGACACAGCAGCAGCATAGGATTTGTCTGCTGTCACTTTAGAACTAAGAATCCTTTGAACCTGGGGGTATTTTGGACATTTCGTGTAACTTGAAGTGTGCTGTTCACCACATCTGATGCACTTTGGGGGGTCTTGCCCTTTAATCTTGGGGCAATCTCTTGACTGGTGCCCCTCTGCACACTTGTTACAACGAGGATCTTCCTTGCAGCCCATGGATACGTGTCCGAAGTGCAGGCAGTTGTAACACTGTAGTGGCTTCTTGTTCCCTTGAAAGGCCTCCACTAGCACTGCCAGCGGTCGAATACGTGTAATGTTCTTTAATGACTGGTTGTGTTCGGTGTTCGGGAGCAGAACCAAAACCATCGGCATATCAATGGATCCTTTGGCTTTCCTCAACCGAATTACCTTTTCCGGGAAGTAGTTGGCTCTTTTTAGGTCTTCTTGGAAGTCATCGAGGTCATACGTAACATCCACATTACGAATCACGTATTTCAAGACCTTCTCCGACTTCAGTTGATGATGCTGAATTTTTAAAATATTATCAGACTTAATTCCAGAGACTAACCTGTTGTGAGTTTCTTCGTCTTCACATTTAACTTTGATGGTTTCAGCACTGCCCGTATGAACAGTGATGTTTTCCACTGGAACATGCTTCTCGAGCTCAGATAGAATCATCTTAAACGGGACGCCATGAGTCCGCACGATAATCGGCGGGACATACCTCTTCGTGATCCTATGGTCTTCAATAGCCGAGCGATTCTCGCTATGGACTTCTTCGTTTACTCTGGAGACGGTATTTAGGTTAGCGATCCTCGTGCCTTTTCTGAATTTTTTATTAGTGACACCAATCCAGGGACTGTCATCCACTTCTTCATTGGTTCCGTCAGAGTGACTTCTCTTACAGCCACCGTTTGTTGAACAGTCACTATTTTCTATTATATTCATAGACTCCACACTATTGGAAGTGGAAATAGTTTTTAAGACATTACTTACCTTGCTGTTATCAACTGGATTATCTTCCGTGGAGTTTCTTGCCTTCGGAGTCCCGGAGCATTTACCAAAGGCTTCCTTCAGTTCGCTTATCTTGTGAATAACATCTCTACGAGAGTCCTTAATTTCCTTGTTGATACCTTCGAACTTCTCCTCAAAACTTTTGTGTAGGGATTCGACTTTTTCCTCCAGTGCACTATACTTAGCGTTTATTTCATCCCGCAGGGCTTCTAACATTTCGTTGAACACTAGGTCAAATGCAGAAAACCTAGCATCCAAGCAGGCATCCCGGTAGGCCTTTTCGCAGGACACAGTTTTACCATCCGCCACTAGCAAATGCTCTTTAGCCGACTTCAACGTGGTTAATTTGGACGAAGCCATCATACATAAATGTATAGAACCAGGGGGGGGGGGGAGGTAACCTCGCAGCTAGCTGTGTGCTAAAGAAGCCGTCCTAAGAAGGACGCACCTAGCTTTAAGAAAAAAGAACAAGTCAGGTTTGCGAGAAAATTAATTCTACGCCAGGGACCCACTCGTGAATGATTAGAATAATAATAGATGATATGAAAAAATGTCCCTAGTTAGGTTTGCGAGGAGATTAATCCCAACGCCAGGGACCCAGAAGGATAATGAGCGTCTTGATGTACTGGT
>JAHWFO010025891.1:365358-384046 GCA_023313115.1 Rhysida immarginata
CCAACGCCAGGGACCCAGAAGGATAATGAGCGTCTTGATGTACTGGTTTACGGGAATATTAATTCCAACGCCAGGGACCAGCACATAAGACGTAACAGAAGGTGAATATCGCCCTGAAAAGGGCGCACGGTGAAATAAGAGTAATGAAATGATACCTGAAAAGAGGACAGAGTGATACCTTGAAGAGCTAGTCCGTTTTCATCGTCCTGATCGTCCTCAGCCTAGGTTCCGTCCGATATGTCTTCCCGTCCGATATGTCTTGATATGTTCGATAAAAGGCAAGGATTTACAACATCTTTTTATAGTACAAAGTCAGGGGAAAACAGCCAATAGTGAACAAGTTATTACAACGCGAAATAAAGGAACAATAAAAAATTACCAAATTTTACAAGCAGCCAATTAGGCCAAATTACAACACAAAAAAATAATAAATTACAGGGTCACTCTGTCGTCATTGGTTTGGTTGTCGCTCGTCAGGTCCTGTCTTCTCTTGGTCAATTTTGGTAGATGTATCCGATTTCCGATGTCTTTTAGGTGGGTTACATCTACTGGGCCTCCGTCACTGTTCAATAGTTTTTTAGTGTCCTACGTGTTAATCGCAAAAGATTCCACAAAATTCAGCAGACGGGGGTCACCAGTGCTGTATATAATGTCGAAAGTTTCCTGCTTAAAGTCATGTCCTTGATCCAGGATATGGTCCGCAAACCTCGATACTCCATATTTCCCGTTTCTAATGTATGCAAGATGTTCATTAATTCTAGTACAAACTGCCCTCCGGGGCTGTCCATAATAGACTGCTTCACATTTGGCACATGGCAGTTTGTACACACTTGGTTTGTCTTCTGGGTCAACCTTGTCTTTGGGGTTCTTCAGTCGTTTCATCAAAGTGTCAGAGCTTCTGTATGTAATTTCCATACCAAACTCTTTGGCGATCTTTTTCATGCCTTTGTTCAGTTGTCTTGCATCAGTTTTCTTGCTTCTCTGTAGCGTAGTGATATTTTGTACCGTTAATTTTCGTTGAACTCGTTTGGTAAAATTGTCAACCACATCTTCTTTGAAATCATTTTGCCTAGCAACCTCTTTAATGGTTTGGATCTCCTTCGTCCTGTTTTCTTTTTTCATCGGAATCACATGTGCTCGGTGCACCATGTGCCTGAATGCCGCAAGTTTGTGGTGGAGGTAGTGATTGGAACTTTGCTTTATATAGTTTGCCACAGAGTTCTTCTTCCTATAAACATTATAGTCCAGTGTCTGATCATTCCTGGTTATCCTGAGGGTCCAGAAACGGGAGGCTGCCATTTTCTTCCATTTCCTTTGTAAAATTGATATTCGCGTTGTAATAGCTTGTTCACTATTGGCTGTTTTTCCTTGCCTTTTATCTGAACAGGCTTGTCTGTTCTGATCAAAATCCTTGTGTACGCTGAAAAAGGCAGCGTGGCTGCCGAAATGCGCATACGTTTGATTAAAAGTTTTATGTGGATCAGTGGTTTCCTGTTATCTTTAATGCAAGACTTCATACGGCCAACACGGTCACGGCACTCTTGCAGAAATTCAAGTTGGAGGTTCTCGATCACCCTCCATACAGTCCAGACCCCTCTCCCTTTGATTACGCCATTTCTGGCCCCCTAACAAAGGCTTTGAGGGGCAAACGATCCACCTGAGACGACGACGTCAAGAAGTACGTGCGGAACTGGTTCACAACGCAGCCCCGGGAATTTTACGAGACAGACATTCACCGCCTTGTGTCGCAGTGGGACAAGTATCTCAACAGCCAGGGCCAATACTTCTGACATACAGGTACTGGTTTCTGTTCCTAGGCCTCCGGCTCGTTTCTTTTGAACGCTCCTTATAATTAAGGTGTAGCACTAAAACTTCCAAATAAATTAAAACTCTTAAACATCAGAACTAGTGCCTTTTTCGAGGTAAGTAAAACGCAATTCTTTCTAATAGATTTCACCTTTTTTAAGCATAATGTTCCTTTTGTTTCGTCTTAATTGGTAATTAGTTTTAATTCCCAATTAGAAGCTGTAGTCGGGGCGATCTCGAAAGGGAAATTAGTTCGAACAGGTAAGTTCATAGCGTTTTCTCGTGGAACGGGAAGGGCAGGGGTTCAGAACGTTCTTTTCACTCCAAACCATTCTTTTAATTCAAGGACCAAATCGTTTTGCTTTACTGTTTCCTTTTCTACTTTCTTTTCCTAGGTTTGTCCCTCAAGGGGCGGGAAGTTTCTCAGGACGATAAATCGTAACGTTCGGGAAGTAGGGCCAGAGCTTACTCAGGGTCGAGCGATGAGCGGAGTCGAGGAATGGAGGGAGGGAGGGGTAAACTGACAACCGGTCACATTCATACTATTACGGGAGCAGGGAAACGTTATTTAAGGGGACCCACCCGGGACCCAAACGGCTAACACTAAACCACATGAAGTTCCTTGCAACAAGTTGACGGATCGGTAACCAAACTCGGGCGAAATCGATCGTTCGTAACACATTAACAACTGTTTCAATGAGATATAACGAAAAATTAGCGAAAGTCGATAAAGGTGAGGAGGTTGACTTGCGTCGGAAAACTCGGTTAGGCGAAAGATCCGGTAACTGTAAAAAATAAAACAGCTTAAAAATTAGATCAGGCGATTCGTCGCCAACTTCTAATTAAGTCTCTTGTTTCGTCTTTATTTCTCCTTTCTTTTACAGGACAAGTAATCCTTGTTCTGACGGTTTTCGCCACTATTTTCTTTGTTTGAAGGGGCAGAAGTCTTAACAGGTAAACAGTTTATAAATCGGGTTCTACTGTTTATTTTCTTTATTTATCGTTTTTTTTCCCATTTAACTTGAATGTGTCTCTTTTCCTCCAGGAATGATGGGACCCCCAAAATAGAAGGAGTAAATTATACATACTTGCGTCACAAGTCGAACGTTCCATCGTCATAGGGCGGGACCATCTCCAAAACGAGTAGCAACGATAATACACGCCTTCTTCCAAATCAGGCAGCAGGATTGGTGAGCAAATGTCCAAAGTTCGAATCCCGGTGAAAGACAGAAGTACGGAAAAATCTGAACACTTTCCAAAAGTTCAAGAAATTGCCTATTATCGTAAGTCTCGTCAATGAATAAGACAATTAATAAATATTTCAATAAAAGGTTTAAAAATATAGGCACTTATCTTTGTGTGGATTATTCGAAAGATGTGGTCAGCCATCCATTGGTCGCGTCATCTCCAAGGCGGCGAACGTCTTGCTGACGGTAATTTTCCTTTATTTCCTTTATACAATCCGATTAAATTGAAACGGTGGAGGACGTGCAGGCGGAGAGGCAACGCGCTTCATTATGTCGTCTAACCAGTTTCCGATCCGGCGGAAGAAAGTACGCAAAGTTCCATTTCGCCTATTATTATATGCTGAAAAGCATATATTAGTTTCGTTCTGTTGAGTGTCTGTCTGTACGTCTGTCTGTCCAACCATTACTCGAGAATGCTTTAACTTTTTCAACTTCTGCTTTCGCTTTTCGATAGAGACATTTCCTGAGCTCACCTGATTAGTTTGTCATTGAAATCGATTTAACAGTCACGTGAGTATTGAGACCCAACCCCCCCCCCCATTAAATTTTTTTATTGGCAATATAAGGCATGTAATATGTCATTCGAACGGGAATAACGAGCACAAGACAAATATGGCATTCTTTTCGATTTTAGAAATGCTACGTCCGCGAAAATTATCCCATAAAGTACCTCAATAACCCCTTATTACGAGCTATAGGAAAAGCCATATATTATATAAGAATACAAGCTTTATCGGTACCTTATGTGTCCGGCCGGCCGTCGTTTGCACGATAACGTGAAAATGGATGAACTTAACTGCGATGTGTCAACTTTTGATGCGCTTTTGTGGACCCCTTCAAGCACGTGCACTGATGTTAAGAATATGAACTTAGAGCATGTAATATATCAATCGATTTGTACTGACGAGTCATAAGTGAATACAGTGTTTCTTTTTGTTTAACATTTAAGCATTGTTGATGTCAGCTTGAAGCACGAGCCCGTTATGAAGCTTAGTCAATGCACGTGCTCATTTCGTTTTTAAAATTCAGTGCTGTTAGGGCTATTGTTAAATGTGGCTAATTAATTTTCGGGCGATTGTTAAAAATGGCTAATTAACGTTATGCTTATTATTGATGAAAAATAGGAAAGAAAATTCCACAGCCTAGGATCGAACCAGGAACCTTCTGCTCACCGTGCAGATGCGCCAGCCAATTGCGCCACTGCGGACATGGAAGCATTACGCTATCTACATGCCCTTTGGGCTGGCTGGAGCAGTACCCAGTTCGTATCTGCACGGTGAGCAGAAGGTTCCTGGTTCGATCTCAGGCTGTGGAATTTTCTTTCCTATTTTTCTTCAATAATTTAAACATCTGAGGTATGGCGTGTATAAAAATCCTCATAGAACATCTAATTGTTATGCTTATTGTTAAACGTGGCTAAATAATGTTAGGCCTATAGTTAAAAATGGCTAATTAATTTTAGGACTATTTTTATCAGTAAGTGATTAATATTAGGCTTATTATACAGGGTGAATACAAAAGTGTGACCCCCCCCCCTTTTATGTTTTGAACCGAACCAGATATGTCAATTTTGATGAATCCAATAAATAGGAAGTTGTGGGTGGCCTATCCCATGGTGCACTTTTCATCATCCCAAATGTGCAAATTAGGACACATTCAAAATTTATCTCAAAAACCGTAAGGGATAGTGAAAAAAACCCAATTGCAAACTTGTTCAGCATAAAAAAACAAACAAAACAAAAAAAAATCTTCCAAATCGGACCAACCAATCACCCACAATCACGTGGTGAACTGACGCCACAATCACCATAACACAATTGGGCACGGAACCTAACTGACGCCAAAACATGCCTTTTATTTGCTTTTCCGCATGAAAGTGAATGTGAGTATGGTAATTTATGTTAATTTTTTGATTTGCATGCTTTACATGGTGGAAATATCAACATTTAGTTTTCCTTGTGCAGTGTGACTGTTTGTAAGCTACAAACAGTTCACCACGTAATTGTGGGTGATTGATTGGTCCGATTTAGATAATTTTTTTTGTTTTGTTTGTTTTTTTATACTGAACAAGTTTGCAATTGGGTTTTTTTCTCTATCCCTTACGGTTTTGAGATAAATTTTGAATGTGTCCTAATTTGCATATTCGGGATGATGAAAAGTGCACCATGGAATAGGCCACCCACAACTTCGTATTCATTGGATTCATCAAAATTGACATTATCTGCTTCGGTTCAAAAAATAAAAGGGGGGTTCAGACTTTTGTATTCACCCTGTATACAGGGTCAGGACACATTAATATGACCACATCTACTCGAACATGTTGGAACGTCCCATGGTATGCAGATGAAAAATCAATGCATATCATTAAAAGCTGACAACAGCAAACGTGTGGTAGCATCCGTTAACACAGCAATTGTCGCCGTCATGGGCAGAACAAGTGACCTATTGGATCTCCAAAAGGGGATGATCATTGGCTATCGGGCCAAGGTGGGCAGCATTTCTGAAACGGACACCTCTGTGAACTGCTCTAAGGCTGCCGTTGTGAAGGTGTACCGCGACTGGACGAATCAGACAGTTTCAAGCAACTGACGAGGTAACTGTGGGGCCCCACGGGCTATCGATCCTAGAGGCGAGCGTCGGTTACGACGCCTGGCCAGACCAATCGGCGTGCCACTGTTAATCAACTGATACAGCAAATGAACAGTGGGGCCACTAGGCGTGTCAGCACCAAGACAGTGCAACGATCCCTCTTGAGGTTGGGGCTCCGGAGTAGGCGTATGGTAACAGCACCCATGTTGACGCCTGTGCATCGCCGTAAACGCCTCCAATTCGCAATGGACTATCGCCATTGGACCTCGGCCGAGTGGCAAAGAGTTGCTTTCTCTGACAAGTCGCGGTTTCTGGTGAACTGTGTGGACAGACGATGGAGAATTCGCCGGGAAGCATCTGAGAACAGGCATCCTGACACCATCGTTGGCAGACGACAGGCTGGTGGAGGAGGTGTGACTGTTTGGGGGATGTTTTCGTGGTATGGTCTGAGTTCACTGATACCGCTGGAGGGTACACTGAATGCTGTTCGTTACCTAACGTTCGTCGCAGACCAGGTACACCCTTTCATGTCGACAGTGATGGCACCTTTCAACAGGACAATGCTCCCTGCCATACTGCCAAAATTGTCCACGACTGGTTCGAGGAGCATGAGGATGAATTCAATCTACTCCCATGGCTACCAAACTCCCTGGACTTCTATCCCATTGAACATTTGTGGGACCATCTCGATCGCCATGTCCGCAAGCTGGACCCTCCACCAGGCACGGTGATGGAATAACGGGATGCACTCCTCGCCGAATGGTCCCAGATACCTGCAACCACTTTCCGAGGACTTATTGACTCCCAACCACGTCGACTAGCTGCTGTGCTTGCCGCCAAAGGTGGATATTCCGGATATTAGCAGGTGGTCATATTATTGTATCCCGATCCTGTATAATCCAATGCTAATTACTGTTCAGCTTAATTTTAACAATATGTAATTGCTGTTAGGCCAATTGTTAAAAATAGCTACTTGATATTAGGCCTATTGCTATCACTAACTAATAAATGTAAGTCCTGTTATTATCAACTAATAAATGCTAGGCATTTTGTTAACACTAGCTAATTATTGTTAGGCCTATTGCTATCAACAAATAATTATTGTTATGAATTGTTAGCGACTATTGTAGCTTATGCATGTTGTGTAACTTTTAATGTAGAGGACGGGAGAAGCTATGACAAATGTACAATAATTTTATAATAGATAACATACAAATTATTTTGATTTTGCAAGTTTTTACTTACTGATCTGCCCACTATGTACACTTAAGGCTCAAACGCATCTACACGGAAACTGCGCGCACAGATTTCATCCGACAAAAAATGCGCACGACGCGTGCGACAAGATTAGACACACTTGCGCGGAATTCATGGAAAAAATAGAATAAATGGGCTCCAATGCTTTGAAGAGGCGAGAATTGCTTTTAAATCAGCAGAGAATATTATTATTACTTTTATTTCTGCACTTTTATAATTAAATCTTCGTTGAAAGTTCTTATTTCATGTTCAGCTCTCGCTTCGACTGAACTGGCCTCCATTTTTAGCACATTTTCTATATATAGAAATGTGCTTATGTGATCGGTTTGTCCAGCTGTCCGTCCGTCCGTCCGTCTGTAGACAATCCCACAATTCATTGCGTTGCATGTATTGAATTGCATGTATTGCAATCTCACAATTCATTCAATCATTTCTTGAATTGCTGGAAGAAACGAATTATCCTCGCATTTGATAAAACGCGTGTTGAGAACATGGGTTCGGCTCTGCGCGTGCTCTAAACGTTAATGAGATGGTGTGCGTGCAGGATGCACGTGTTTGACGATTATTGAAAGGGCAGTTCGGTCCCTAAATCAAGAGAATTTTTTTATTCCTAGGGAGCTTAGCATTTATTACGATAACTTGAAAACGAATTAACTTTTTCACAGTCTGTTTTCACCAATCCATTAAAATGGGACAGAGTACGCAGAAGTACGAACGTGAGATAGCCGGAATAAGTACGTGCTCTAATAGCACGTGCTTTAATGGTACCATTATGATGCCCTCTTAAACATTTCCTATAACAAGATATTGCATGTAATATATCAAAAAAATTGTCACAACATATCATGAACGAATATATAAGAGTAACTAGTGATAGCAAGTATCGGTCTAATGGCACGTGTACGTGCAAGGATGTCTCATGAATGAATATAACGGTATATAATGATGTCTGAATTGTTTAGTAGTACGTATTTTAATGGTACCAAATGGTACCATTGGAACTTTCAATGCTAAGATATGGCATGTAATATATAAAACAACTCGTAATAACGTGCCATGAGTGAATATCACGTGTAAATAATGATAATGGTTATTGGATTAGTAGCACGTGCCCTGATGGTGCCATATGATGCCATATGGTACCATTGGAACTTTCAATGCTAAGATATGGCATGTAATATATCAAACGACTCGTAACAAGGTGCCATGAGTGAATACCACGAGAAAAATATGATAATGGTTATTGGATTAGTAGCACGTGCCCTAATGGTACCCTATGGCCTGATATGGTACCATTGGAACTTTCAATTCTAAACCATGGCATGTAATATATCAAACGACTCGTAACAACATGTAATGAGTGAATATCATGAGAAAATAATGATAATTGTTATTGGTTTAGTAGCATGTGCCCTAATGGTGCCCTATGAAACCATATGGTACCATTGGAACTTTCAATGCTAAAATATGGCATGTAATATATCAAACGACTCGTAACACGGTGCCATGAGTTAATATCACGAGAAAATAATGATAATGGTTATTGATTTACTAGCACGTGCCCTAATGGTGCCCTATGAAACCATATGGTACCATTGAAAATTTCAATGCTAAGATATGGCATGTAATATATCAAACGACTCGTAATAATGTGCCATGAATGAATATCACGTGTAAATAATGATAATAGTTATTGGTTTAGTAGCACGTGCCCTAATGGTGCCCTATGATACCATATGGTACCCTTGGAACTTTCAATGCTAAGATATGGTATGTAATATATCAAACGACTCGTAACAACGTGCCATGAGTGACTATCACGAGAAAATAATGATAATGGTTTACAGTTTAGTAGCACGTGCCCTAATGGTGCCCTATGGCATGATATGGTACCACTGGAACTTTCAATTTTAAAACATGGCATGTAATATATCAAACGACTCGTAACAACATGTAATGAGTGAATATCATGAGAAAATAATGATAATTGTTATTGGTTTAGTAGCACGTGCTCTAATGGTGCCCTATGAAACCATATGGTACCATTGGAACTTTCAATGCTAAGATATGGCATATAATATATCAAACAATTGGTAATAACGTGCCATGAGTGAATATCACGTGTAAATAATGATAATGGTTATTGGTTTACTAGCGCGTGCCCTAATGGTGCTCTATGATACCATATGGTATCATTGGAACTTTCAATGTTAAGATATGGCATGTAATATATCAAACAACTCGTTAGAACGTGCCATGAGTGAATATCACGTGTAAATAATGATAATTGTATTGGTTTAGTAGCACCTGCCTTAAAGGTGCCATATGGTATAAAAGGTGCCATATGGTAAATAATGATAGTGGCAATTGGTTTTAAAGCACGTACCCTAATGGTACAATACAGAATTTATAGAACTTTCAATGCTAAGATATGGCGTGTAATATATCAACCAACTCCTTACGCGTTATTAGATCTTTTGTTATCCATAGCTTATTTGAATCAAGAGCATAGTGCTCTTAGGCTTAATGGTATCCAAAACTCATTACTAATTAATTTAATAGTAGCTAATCGCTTGCTTCAGTAGTAGATGATAACGTAAAAAGACTTTAGTAATTTAATATGAAAATCTAATAGATGCTTACACATAACGCTTCAGCAATTGAGGCTCACTTCGTTTAACATTATGTGAGAATTCTTACAAATTAAAGAACTTTTATTTTTTTAAATGTATGAGGAATAACTTCACTCTCCATTTACCTTTCATTCTTCAAGTTTATTCTTTTAAGTTCTTTCTATACATTAGCCTATTTAAATAGTAACTTACAATTTAGTTTTCATATTTATTTATTTACTCTCAAGTGTTTTAAAATGTTGGTTAATTCTATATATCCATGTACGATGCTATAACTAGAAAATTTGCTCCCTTTATCCGCTTTGGCGGTAAAATCATTCTTGTTTAATTTGTTGTTATCGAAACTCGAAAGCAAAATGATGACGTGGAAGAAGCGAGCACTGTGATTGGTGGTTCGTTTGTTTCGTGCGGATGAAAGTCGGACGAGCTCAAAGTCACGCGTATCGTTCGCATGAGTCGTCCGACTAGTTCATAAAAGACAATAAGTTGTCGCTTGAGTCGTGCACGATAACTTGTCGCGTGAAATCCGTGTAGATGTGTTTGAGCCTCAAGTCTGCCTCAAATGTTCATGTTAATACTCTAGTAACTGTTGTGCATTTGCATCGTTGTGCGAGACAATAGAACAGATTTGAGGCAATAAAAAAGATGTGAGTGTAGATAGAACCAAAGAGATTTCCATTCTTTATTTCAACCAACTGTAAGTAAAAGTTAAATACTGAAATTAAAATTACATCTGCGTCATAGGTAAAGCTCCTTGGAATGCTTACAAGATTTTTCCCGAGAATGCTTTGCAACAATGATTTTTCTCTCCTAACGTTTATGGTAATTTTGATTAAGAAGGGATGAATGGCTCTAGCAGTGAAAAGAACATAAGCGCAATAGTTTAAAACAGACGTGCGAGCATTTTATTTCTCATTTCGCGCATGTTTGGAAAGATTCGTGTGAACGCTGCGATGTAATGCGTAAATTTACATTCAGTTTTCACCATTACTGTATATAAAATATTACTGTAATATTAAACAACAAATTTTTATATTCTTCTTTACAGCATTTTGAAAATCGTTTTACGAATTATATTCTTGTTCGATACAGGCGTTGAAGTATAATCATCCCGTCGACCGCCTCTCGAATATTTACATTTTCTTACAATTGTCTTTATTTCACTCACGTATTGTTGACATTTACAAAGAGATTGCCACAGAGAATGAACGATGAGGCAATAACGCAACATATACGGGAAGCGTAGCGCAACAACACTGATTCAACAATAAAACTGAAGTGACGCAAAAGATGCTTGGTTTCCGAGATTTTCCTTTTTTTCTTAAATGTAAATGGTCGTAAAGTTCTCGAGTCAAGATTCTTTAAACGGGGGTGAGCAAGGAGTCAGCAACAAACCCACAAGAATTTTTTTGAAGACACACTATCGATGAAGAAAGGATCCGGAGGGGGGGGGGCAGGGACCGTTACAGAATTTAAGGTGGGATGGAATCTTCATTCTTAACTAGATGGAACCCGTCAAAATTTGACGGTAAACAACCCGTCTCTTGAAAGCAAACTTTTTTAAATTTCAGCGGATAAACCCACGACAAAATCTTCATAAAACTCTCATTCATTAAGAATTTTAGAAACTTTTTTTGACCTGATTTCACGATGTCTGTCTTATGTGTTAAAAATATTACAGGTTGAGTAATTGAATTATGACCACCTTCCTAATAACCCGAATAGCATCATTTTGCTGCCAAAACAGCAGCTAGGAGACGGGGCATGGAGTCAATGAGTGCTTGGAAGGTGGCAACAAGAATCTGTGTCCTATGCGAACAGCAGAGCATCACACTCAAGAAGATTCCGGACTGCGTGACGTGTCGATCCAGTTGCTCCCACAGATTCTCCTAAGAATAAAGATCTGGGGAGTTTGGAGGTCAGGGTAGTACTGGAATCATCTTCATGTTCCTCGATCTATGCACGGCAAATTTTGGCCATGTGGCATTATCCTGTTGAAAGATGCCGTCATTCGCAGGATACATAGTTGCCAGGTAGGGATGCATCTGGTCGACAACGATGGATAACATGCACAACTGTTGACGGTATCTTCCAGAGAAAATAATGACACTAAACATGCCACGAAAACATGCTCCAGACCATTACACTGCCTCATCCAGCTTGTTGTCGCCTAACAACGGTTTCGGATAGTTTTGGTTTCGGGTAGTTCGGTTGCTGGCAGGTACGACAGCACCCATCGATACGATGTAGTAGAAAACGCGACTCATCGAAAAATGCAACCTTTTCCCACTGATCTAGAGTCCAATGTTTGTTCTGCAATGTAAACGCACGTCGTTTCTTGCGATGGGCACTTGTCAACATGGATGCTGAAACCAGACGTCTGCTGCGGAGGCCAAGACGTAACAATGTGTGTTACAAAGTTGTTCTCGATAGCTTTCTGATGCAATTCTCGTTCATTTGAGCAATCAATGTATCGACGGTAGCGCGTCGATCACTCTAAATGTTAGTTCTTAGTCTGTCGTTACCGTTCGCGCTGTGCTCCAATGAAAGCCGTTCCGTTTGCTGAGAAGATTCATAGTTGTGCTTTGTCGTTGTCACGGATAAGAGTTAAACGCGGTGGAAGACTTAAATCTAAAAATGACACCAGAGCATATCTTTTGACATGATTAACATATATTAAATAATTCAAAATAGGGGATCACTACAAATATATTCAAGCTGAATTGGGCTACGATCTTGCTGAATCGCAAGAAACGCATAAGGACGTTGCCTTGCCCTAAACCGAGGAATGAACCTCCGTTTTACACTTCATATATGATAACACAAAGTTTCACTAACAAAAACTGGGGCTATAATAATTTGAGCCCGACCCGCAGGACGAACCTCGGGTTTACAATTTGGGTAAAGTATTAAATTTTACACCAGCAAATTCCTTTAAATAAGCCAAGCCCGCTCCCCCCCCCCCCTCTTAGGGCACAGGGACTTAGCAGTAGGACTGGAGCGTCTCACTTTACACGCTCACTGCTAAAAGAGCTAATTGGCTGAGGAACTTATTAAGAACTATATCCACTAACAGACTGTAATAAAATTACTTATTGACAACAAATCTTCCTGCTCAGAAGATACGTAGTAAGGGATCCAAAACCTGGAACAGCTGTGAAGTAAGGAGCCTCAAGAGCGGTGGCGGACCGCTAATGTGAACATGCAACAATGGCAGCCTAGGGTTTCTCGCTTCTCCACACGCAGGGAGTTTCAATATTGGCTTAAAGCCGTAGATAACTACATTAGGAAAGAACATAAAAGATCTTATTAGCAAAGGGTTTTCTACGCGCTTCTATGTTGTGAGCAAAGAAAATTTAGTCAACTACACAATTAAATGAGTACGACGCTTCAGCTTATAACGAGGCGAAATGAGTGAGTGGACTTCAATCCCACGCCTCCGAAATAATAAACAAGCTGCGCACTCGAGCGGGAAATTGACGTAAATATAATGGAGAGAGAGAAACCATACACTAATGGAAAAGGTCACCTCATAATATAAAACAATCACCTACCTTGTATATGACACTTAGAGCGCCCAATCCATGAAGCCAAAAGGCTTCATGAGCCCACGGGGTAATCCAAGTGGAGAATCCATCTGGGATTAAAACAGGGTCCAAACCTCCAACACGGGACAAATCCGCTGCGTCTAAGTAGGCGACCATTACTAGAGTTCTGGCTATGCGGAACTGGCTCGGCGGCGGGACGACAGTTGCAGTAGACTGCTGCTTAATCGGCGGGCGAGATGGAACGACCGGTTCCGACGTTGAAGACGAACTCTCGCTGAATTCGATATCCTCGGCGTGAATTTCCTCGAAGGTCTCGACGTGGTAGGCGGCCACTTAAAAGTTCATAGCAGGAGAACACAATAAAGTTGGTGAACTACTAGCAGAACGAAAACAGCTTGGCTCGACGTCGTTACCGTCCCTTTCGAAGCTTTGGGAAGTACTTTTCGAAGACATTGTGGAGCTCGTCGAACCAGCAAGGCTTCGAGGCGACGTACTTATCTTGTCCCTCGTCAGTTCTGCGCGTGGGCGGCAGGAGAGCAAATTTTCTGACCTTTCGTGTTGGATCTCAATACCTTCTCCAAGATCTGAATTTTCCCGCTCGCCAATTCGACGCTTGCGCACTTTTTTGCGCTGCTTCCGTTTTCTTTTATTGCAACACTCGCTTTTGTGCCTCTTTAAAGAATACGCCGCCACTCTTTGAGTGTCCGCAATGGATGGCGCCACAATACCTCCAAGCTTGCTCTCCGATGGAGCATCGCCAATGAGAGCCTTGGTTAGCTGACCTGTCACCAAACTTGGTGACATGCTCGCCCCCTCTTCCCTTAAATGATCGCTATTTGTAGCACTCGTCTCTACCCCCTTACTGAAGTATCGTGAAATAGCATCAGCTATAACATTGCTGGACGTTTTGACGTACTTCAGAGTAACGTTAAATTCCATGAGAGACTGGACCACGTTAGCCTGCGTGCGAGTCAGCTTTGGCTGATTAAAGAGGCATGTGACCGCTTGGTTGTCCGAGTAAATAATTGACGGGACCTGCTGAAGGTAGTGCCGCCAATGCCGCGCCATATGGGCTACCGCCAAAAGCTCCTTATTGTAAATGAACTGCCCACTCTCCTCGGGTCAAAATCTCCGTGACTCGAAAGCAATTGGCATCAATTTGCTTTCATGCAGCTGCAACACCACTGCCTCCTCTGACGCGTCAGACATGATATGGAGGTCGCGCCTTTCATGAAAGATTTTAAGAATGGGAGGACTAATAAATGCCTTCTTTAATACTTTGAATGCTTTTTGTTGTGGCCGTCTCCAAGCGAATTTTTCCCCTTTGCGGAGGAGATCAAATAACGGTGCGGCTATTTCTGCGTACCGCGGTGTGAAGGACCGATAAAACTGCACGGTCCCCAGAAATGCCCTAAGCTGCCGCACCGTTTTTGGTACAGGCCAGTCCTTTATACGAAGTTGTGCGGCCAGTTTTTCTGGTATAGCTTGCAATAGGGTGTACAGTTTCTCGGATGCCGAAGAGTCCGTTAATCTATTACACAGAAATTGAAACCTTGTCACAAACTCAGTTATCCGGTTGCCTTTAAGCTTGAGCTTATGTAGCCCATGGCGACGGGACATTTGAGTTTGGCCCCCCGAAAACGCCGCGATAAGTAATTGAGCAAAGTGCGGCCACGAAACGGGTGGATTAGACAGGAGGAGCGCTGCGAACTAGCTAGCGGCAGCCCCCTTAAGGTAAGCCGGTATAAAGTGAAAACATTCCTCCACGGGTGTGTTTTTGCAAGTCGCGATAATCGCAAACTGCCGGAAAAAATCCTCCGAATCCTCTTTGGCTAATCCTGAAAAACATGGGAACGGCAGTCGACTCTGTGCATCTTGCAGCGGTGACGGTTGAAGCGACTGTACCGCTTGTATCAGCGCTTCGAAATGAGGTAGATGAGGCACGCCCCCAGCCGCCCCTTCTTCGGGCTGCGGAGGGAACGCCGGCGGGATTTCTTGTCCTTCTCGCATGACAAACCGGAAAGACTGAACTCAATTAGTCTCGCTACACACAATCTTGTCGCACCAAGAGGAAGGAAAAAACAAACATATGATACCAAGACCTTGGTCCGAATATAAAGCGCAAAAGATAATCCTAACACCTTCCAAAAGAATTAGAACCAACCCAATCGCCTGCCAAAAGTATATACTCTGAGCCTAACCCTGATCCCAAGGACTAACGCGCACCGGAATAAAATTTCGTCGGGCGCTATTCTGAACCAAATGTAATAACGCAACCGCTCCAGAGCTAAAAATCGACTCAGGTAAGCAATGGGTAAAACATCAACGACGCGCACGTTTTTTTGGGTTTTTTTTTTTGACTAAGGGAGGGTTGGGCGGGAAAAAAATACGATTTAGCGGGGCGAACCACGCTCAATACCACGCCTGCCAAAAGTATATACTCTGATGTCACGGATAAGAGTTAAACGCAGTGGAAGACTTAAAATCTAAAAATGACACCAGAGCATATCTTTTGACATGATTAACATTTATTAAATAATTCAAAATAGGGGATCACTACAAATATATTCATGCTGAATTGGGCTACGATCTTGCTGAATCGTAAGAAAAGCATAAGGACGTTACCTTGCCCTAAACCGAGGAATGAACCTCCGTTTTACACTACATATATGATAACACAAAGTTTCACTAACAAAAACTCTGGCTATACTTCTCTTAACTCGACGAGCGGCAAATAATAATTTGAGCCCGACCCGACCCGCAGGACGAACCTCAGGTTTACAATTTGGGTAAAGTATTAAAATTTACACCAGCAAATTCCTTTAAATAAGCCAAGCCCGCCCCCCCCCCCCCCCCCCCCCCTGTACTTGGGAAGTACTTTTCGAAGAAATTGCGGAGCTCGTCGAACCAGCAGGGCTTCGAGGCGACGTATTTATCTCGTTCCTCGTAAGTTCTGCGCGTGGGCGGCGGGAGAGCAAATTTTCTGACCTTTCATGTCGGATCTCAATACCTTCTCCAAGATCGGAATTTTCCTGCTCGCCAATTCGACGCTTGCGCACTTTTTTGCGCCGCTTCCGTTTTCTTTTATTGCAACGCTCGCGCTTATGCCTCTTTAAAGAATACGCCGCCACTCTTTCAGTGTCCTCAATGGATGGCGCGACAATACCCCCAAGCTTGCTCTCCGTTGGAGCATCGCCAACGAGAGCCTTGTTTAGCTGACCTGTCACCAAACCTGGTGACAGTTATGCCGATGGCTTTCGAGTCGCCGTCCGCTGTTGCGCTGGGATACAACTGTGCTCTATTTCAACGGCCAACGCACAACGGCCCACCAATCAGAACTTGAAGATCTCTTGACGTCACTTCTCTTCTTTGAAAAACAAAAATGGAGGAAAGCAAGTTAATCGAAGCCGATTCAAAAGTATCCCTGCTTATATGAACGAGAACGAAAGAATATAAAGATCAAAAATAAAAAGAAAAGATTAATAATAAAATAGATCGTACATATATAGATCTATTGGAGCAATGCATATTTCTTCAATGCAAGTTTCAGAAGTTTATAGATGACAGAACATGCGCAGTGTTCCCGTTGACCGTTTTACCGCTGTGACTATGAATGCTATAGCACTGTAACCAGAGCAGTAACGGCAACTTTTTGAACATGACGGAACGGCAGACGACGAACGCAAAACGGCGTTGTCAGACTATGAACCAAGCTTTAATCACCCGTCGCAAGCGCCGCTCACTCCGTTCATTAACGGCCCGTAGTCCTCTACAGTTGCACGCCTGGAATGCACATCTTGTCCATTCTTCCATTCACTAGGCACTATACGAAGAGTTCACGAAAGCTGCGGTTTCCAAAATGCTGCCGTTTTTTGCACATACCCGATGATCAAAACTTTCTCAAGGTCTGTTAGGTCGCGATCTTTACCCATGACGGTGATTATTGCTGTACGAAGTGTTCCTTTGAAACCACCTTTATATGTCTTCCAACAGGCAGGTTTATCCGCCCTCCCTGTGAATGGGCAACATAAACCTACGTGGCGGTCATAAGTCAGTGACTCGACCCTGTACAATGCGAAAGAGCCCGGAATAGGGAGTTTCCGTCACCTGTAATTTTTATAATCTTATTCTCCATCTTATTATTAATCTTCATCTCTTTAATTAAAAAATAAAAAAGTAAAAAAATCGTCAGAGCAACAAATAGAATAATAAGAGCATGAGGATGATTCCACTTACTACCCTGGCCTCCAAACTCTCCAGATCTAACCTAACCTAACCTCCACGCACATTAGATCTGGCGTTTACTGCAGGTAGGATTTCAATATTTTTTTATCTCTAAAACAATACCCCAGAGAAAAAAATGAAAGAGAAATATTGCTTAGATTTGATGCCTCTATCACTCCCCCCCCCCCAAGTTTGTACACGTTATCCGAGAACACCCTGTAGATGTTGTGCATTCAATAGATTGATAAACAAAATATCTCCTTGTCAATTCATAGACTGTGAACATCCTCTATAGATGTGTTGCAGGTTGCCTACCCTCAGACTGTACAAACGTATACAGGAACATTCTGCCTCCTTTATATGTCGTAGCTGTATCAGATCACCAAAGAGAAGAAAACGTTCACACATTTTTCAGTTGTCGAAGGCGCATATTAATCATGCATAATATCTCATATGATACAGAATTCCTAATATTCGATGAAATATCAATGGTATCTTTTCATCGTTGTCGCATAACTCTCAAGTTGTTTCCTGATAATGGTTGCATCTTTGCAATCCGACCTTCTATACAGGCACTTTTTTATGAATTGTTGATCTACCAAATAATCGTGCTGCAACTCTAATTAATGCACACACTTATACAGATGTTTTTGCTCAGCATTGATTTATTTGATTTTTCAGTAAGTCCAGTTGGAATGACTTTCCTACTCCAGCTCCGTATTCGTAATCGTTCAGTGTCGCCATCTAGTTGCATGTAGATACTACGTTTGACCAATATGAACATTTCTCTTTGATCAGCAGTCATTGCTCTTTGCGCAGTTTAGAATTGTTCTCTATCCATTGGTTGATATAGCTTTTCTTGGTTATTCCTCCGATTGAGCTAGCTCGGCTTCTTCGAGAAATAGGAGCGCAGGAACTTGATTAAAGGCATTCTCTAATTGCCTGTCATGTTGAGGAAATAAACTTAGACATCTGTTTGAGCAATTATTCATTTACTAGAAATGCTTCTTTTGCAGAGTTGAATTCATCTTGTAGCTCTTCTTTAGATATGTTTTGTACAGGGCGGCTCAAAACATTGGTAATAGCTGAATTTCGGAAATGGTGGGTAAAATGAACGATTTGACCCTGCTAACAAGGAACAGGATAGATGTTCTATCTTTTGGGGCAGTTTTGGAGTTTGGCCGCACATCTTGAAATCCGCAAGATTCATTTACTTAAATGGGAAGAGGGGTCAGGGAGCATATCAAAAGACACCAGTGTTTTCTCAGGTATTCATTCCTGCAATCGGATTTTGTTATCTGTTGTGAATCACAAATTATTAACAAAAAAATTGACAGTGTAGCATTGCCTGTTGCAGGTAATTGCAGATGGCATTAATGAAGGA
>JAHWFO010025891.1:418691-451743 GCA_023313115.1 Rhysida immarginata
TATTGTTGGTGAATGAGATTGGCTCGTTCATCTTCAATTTCAAAACAACTGGTGATAATTAAAATGTCATCTCAATATTTTAATTAAATTTAGATATTTTGTTTATGCTGTGAGGTATTTAATTATTAGTATTCCATATGGTTTATATAAATATTTGTGATGATAGGTGATAATGAAGTATCTATAGGTTCACCTGTTTGGATATAAATTTTGTTAATGAAACATAAATGATAGTTTTTATGATTTTTAATATGTTACTAAATGTAAATGTTTTTTAAATTCTTTTTTATGTTGTCTAATGTTGCTATAATTGGAATATTTTCATATAAATGTATTTGGTATGTCTATTGTAAAAATTTTGTCATGATATCAGGTTTGGTTGTTAGCATTATTCTTTATACTGATAGTAAATTTTTATTTATGATTTAATTAAAAAATTTTATGATGTATATTAAAATATCTAGAAATTTTACTAACTTGGTGATGATTCTATTAGTGTTAATTGTTTTTGTTATTCAATATCTATTTTATTTACTTTTTTTTTAATTCTTTTATTTTATTGAATAAGTTAAAAATTATTATTCAACAATTACAATTTTTCATAATTTTAAAAAATATATTTATTATTAATTACATATAACGTGTTTTATCGAATTTGCATTGACAAAAAAAGATGTTTTTGGACATTAAAAAATACTTTTAGAAATTATTCTGAATTCCAAGATTGTCTTTTGTATTTTATATTCCCTACATTTAATTTTTTGATTATGTAAAATGAAATAAAATTTTAAAAAATTAAAAAAAATTGCTTTAATTCACTGAATTAGTAGCTGATTCAGCTACTATATGTACGAGGGTGGGCTGAAAAGTAATGCCTCCATGGCTGTAACTTTTTTATTTTTTAACCGATTTTCAAAATTCTTTTTGTATCTGATACTCACATTTCTCCTCTATGTAATGCACTATTCACTTTTTGACATAGTCCCCATCCCTTTCCACGCATTGTACCAACGCGTTACTAGACGGGTGAACCCGTCGGAGAGGAATTCCGGGGTTGTCATCGACACGAGGATTGAATGGCAGCTTTGGATCCTCTTCTGCAGCACGATAACGCCCGTCCGCACACGATCGCCACACATCAGAGGGGGTTGCAGCGCCTACAGTTCAAAGATGAAAAACTGCAGATCAAAAATGAAAGACTTTGCACCTTGCGACTCTCACCACTTCCCAAAGAGGAAAGAGCACCTTAAGGGGCATGAGTTGCGTTCTGACGACGAGGTGAAACCTGCCGTTCGGTCTTGGTGTCGACAACAACCGCGGAATTCCCCTCCGACAGGTTCACCCGACTAGTCATGCGTTGGTACAATGCGTGGAAAGGGATGGGGACTATGTCGAAAAGTGAATAGTGCATTACATAGAGGAGAAATGTGAGTATCAGATACAAAAAGAATTTTGAAAATCGGTTAAAAAATAAAAAAGTTACAGCCATGGAGGCATTACTTTTCAGCCCACCCTCGTAGTAAAACTGGACTACTGGTCTCATTCAATGCCAGCTGGTGGTCTCCTTTGGCGCTAGTTAGCCAACCAGTAACTTCTAATAACCATGGTTAAAGTAAGGAGACCTGACATTTCCTCATTTTCCCATTCAAACGTATGTAATGAGAATTTCGGGTACAATTCAGCTTACCATTCAATTGCATTCACACCTTCAGTTTCCCATTCAGACTTCGATCGTCACGCCATCTGGTTCAGTTTTAGCACATCTACAAAGACAATTCGTACGTGATGTCACGTGCATTAACGGATTTTTATTATATGACGTCATACTACTAAACCCAAACGTCCCCCCTTCACTTCTTTCCTTTCCTGATTGAATTGAATTGAACTTGAAAGGGGTGGTTACCAAGAAAACAAACACCGCGACGTCAGGTCTATTGTACTATCCCCATTGTCCTCTATTGATCCTGTCTCACAAGTAGACCAGAAGCATCTGCAAATCTTAAGATTTGCCTAGCAGTAACATTTTGAATATCTGCAGGTTGAAGTATGTAATCCCCTAGATGTCTAAATCTAAGAAATGATAGATTTAAACAAATGCAGAGAACATGAATTGAACTCTCCTCTGCTTCATGACATTTACTGCATGTAGCATCAGTTGCAACTCCAATTAAAGTCATATGTCTGTTAAGATGACAGTGACCTGCAAGGAGTTCAACAACTTTTTTAATTTCAAATCTTTGAGTTTTAACAACTCACCTTTCCTAGAAACAGGATATTTTGGATTAAGTTCCTTGGCTTGTCTTTGGCCAAACTCCTTAGTCCATAAGTCATAATGCTGTGTACCCATATAATTTTGGATAGTCAGTTTAATCAGACTTTGGGACAATCCCAAAGATGGTTCAGGTCCTATAAATGGAGTCATGGGACTATCTTTGGCAAGACTATCAGCAATTTCATTGCCTTCATAGCCACTGTGAGAAGGAATCCAACACAGTTTTACCTTGTTATTTCTTGCTAGATCACACAGGGTACGATGGCACTCCCTGACAAGCTTAGATTTGTAACATACACTGTCAAGTGCTTGTAACGCAGCTTGGCTATCAGAGCATATTAAAATTTTCTTTTCCGAAGCTTCTGAATATTCAGTTCTTTTCCACAGGCAATAATTGCAAAAATTTCTGCCTGAAAGACTGTAGAATACTTACCAAGGGGGAAACTCCTTCGGATTTTCCTCCTAGGACAGCATACACACGCGCCTATTCCAGACGCCGTTTTGAATCCATCCGTAAACCATATTTCATGTTCCCCAAATGACGTGAGCGTCTTTGTGTTCTATTCCTCCCTAGTAGGAATGGAAACTACATATTGCTTATCGAAATCATATTTCGAAAGCATTCTATCAGCAGTCATATGAAAAACCGGATGTCGTAACACTCCCTTTTTTAGTTTATCATATACTGTATTATCTAAGCATCTATGCCAGTTGTCAGGGTTGCATATTCGATAAATTGTCAATGCAGCCTCCGCTTCAACAAGCAAGTGAATAGAAGTTCCAAAGCTCTAGTTGGAACTGTTCTCATTGCACCTGTAATAGTAAGACATGCCATTCTTTGAACTTTAGCTAGTTCTTTCCTGACTGTCTTTAATTGTGTTCTAGGCCACCATGCAACAGAGCCATAAGTTATCATTGGACATATAACACTACTCTTACCCAATGAATAAAAGGGCTCAGCCCCCATGATTTGCCAACAATACTTCTGCAAGTCCAGAAAATCATTTTAGCCCGAGATAGACAATATTCTAGGTGTCTTTTCCTTGAAAGCTTGCTGTCAAGGAAGACACCGAGATATTTGACCTCTGAAGTATAGATTAACTCTTTACCAAAGAATTTAATACTTCTAAAATTTAAATTCTTTTTTCTAGAAAAAGGAACAATGGCAGTTTTGTCTGGATTAACAGACAGACCTACCTCCTTACACCATTTCTCCACCTTCTTGAGAATCCCTTCAAGAATATCCGAGACAGTGTTAATAAATTTTCCCCTAGCGACGATTGCAATATCATCAGCATAGCCAAGGCAGTCCACTCCATCTTTTTCCAGCACACATAATAGTTCGTCGACGACGAGGCACTACAACAAGGGTGAAAAGACTCCTACCCTGTGGGCAGCCTCCCACCACTCGAACCATACATGTGTCACCAAGATGTTTAGCCTCTACTCTCCTAGTTGTAAGCAGCTCAGTAACCCATTTGATAATAATTTTATCAACTCCCCGACTCTCAAGAGCACTGATAATAGTATGAATGGATACTTTATCAAAAGCTCCTTCGATGTCCAAAAAGGCCACTAATGAAATTTCCTTCATTGTTAATGTTTTGTCAATAAGAAGCATCAACTCAAAAATTGCTGCTTCAGTTGATTTACCTTGCTGGTAAGCAAATTGTTGTCTAGAGAGGGGTTTTGTAATCAAAACCTCCTCCTTAATATATCTCTCTCTTAGCTTTTCCAATATCTTAAGAAAAAAGGAAGTGAGGCTAATAGATCTAAAAGACTTTGCCTCAAAGTTAGTCGATTTTCCAGGCTTGAGGATAAAAACAACTTTTATAGGTCTCCAAGCCTCTGGAATATGACCCTGCACCAAACATACTCTGTAAATTTTACCCAGTGTGGGTGCCAAAATGTCAATTCCTTTCTACAACAGAATAGGAATTACTTCATCCTTCCCAGGAGACTTAATTGGGTCAAATGAATTAATTGCCCATTTGATTTTATTGTATGTAACAATCTTCTTGGAAACATCCCATTCCCTTTTACTCTTGATTTTGAACCTACCAATTGAAATGGATGTCTCCAAATCGTTGACACGCACAGAATCAGGGAAGTGTACTCTTAGCATTTCTGCCAATGTTTCTTCACCTGATTCTGTGAATTTGCCATCGTTTCTTTTAACAGAAGTTATCTGATTTACAGTATCCTTGGACATTATCCTCATTACCTTTGCGGTAGTGGATAAGTCTCTTAGATTCTCACAAAAATTAATCCAAGAATCTTTCTTAGCTTTCCTAATTGCCATATTATATCTGGTGAGAGTTTCTTTATAGAGAGACCACTTACCAGATTTTTTGGCCTTGTTGAAATGCTTTCTGCAACATCTGCGAAGAAAACTAAGCTCTTTATTCCACCAAGAAACCTCTCTTGGTAAGCTAGTTTTCCTCACCATACAATTTTGATGGTAAGACTGGATAATAGCACGTTGCAACTGGGTAACAGCTAGTTCCAAGTCAACCATTGAAAACATTTTATTATACATACCTTCCGTTGCAATCCTGAGGTCTTCAAGGTATGAATCCCAGTCGGTGTTTCTGGGATTCCGCCTCCTTTCCATCCTGTCTAAAAGCCTGATGCCTGTAACAGAGAAGAAAATAAATATATGATCAGACAAAGATTCCTCATCTGCGACAAGCTAGTTACTGATAAAATCAGTAGTATTGTCAAGACATAATGTGAGGTCAATGACCTCCTTTCTATTACAAGTCACAAAAGTAGGTTCATTACCTTTATTTATGATTTGCAAATTCTTTTGAAGGATGAATTCCAATAATCCATCTCCTCTTTGATTACAATCACTGCTTCCCCAAACAACGTGGTGTGCATTGGCATCACAGCCAATAATGAGCTTGTGATTGAACTTTAAACATTGTTCAACGGTTTCTTCAACTTTCTTTGATGGGACAATACTGTCATCGTGGTGAAGGTGTGAAGACATTCTGAGAAATTCAGTCTTATTCTCACCAGACATGGTCAATTTAATTGTTGCATTATCACCATCAGAATTATTGACCATGAACATAGCATGCAATTACTTTCTGACATAAATGCATGCCCTAGGTCTGTTGGAAAGTGTATCAAAGAATACATTTCCACATCTTTTTGGTAGTCCAACAACACTACCATTCCTTACCCAAGGCTCCTGAATTATTGCCAGATCAACATCACCAAAAGCCATCTTGTTGTAAAGCAACGCAGAGGCCGGTCGACTGTGATGAAGTTTTTTCTGGATAATCTTAAGCACGGTCACATTATCCGACAGAGGAAGAATTAAGTCCTCTTACCTTCACTGGGACTGGTAAAAGTGCCCAAAAGCATTTCCTCATCAGTTACTTCAACCTCAACATCTTCAAGATTCATTGGAGATGAGGGTTGAAGTGTACTTTCTGAGGTTGTGTCTGCAAAGTCGAGTGCACTTAAGTCACCCGCAATGTCCGATAGGTTGTCCCCTTTACCAACAAATTTATTTAAGTAATCTTTCGTTGGACTTACCTGTGTCTGAGTGGTTGCTTCCAAATTAGCATCCTTCTCAGTTTCAGGACCAGATCTTTTCTTTGGATCAGTCAGGATCTTGAAGATACCTTGATCGATACCAGTGTTGGCAACAAGGTTGGCCTTCTTGATGGCTTCTAAGGAACTCTCGTAGACCTCGAAGATCCATCTAGTTGAATGAGGTTCAACCAGTCTGTTGACGGTTCTCCATTCACTAGTGTTCAGTTCGGGGTTGAAACGATTCATCCTCCGAAGCAGAACATTGGCATCCTTAGTAATGTTGTCCTTGGTCTTGAAGGTAACCTTAACAGGCTTTGGAAGTTCACTCGCCCTAATCACTTTAAGGCAAGAAAGTTCCTTCCTCAGGACCTTATCGTTATTATAAAAAGAGTTTATCAGCCAGGCTATTGTCTCCTTATCTTCACAGACGACCAACAACGCGCCGGCTAACAAACTCTGCTGATTAATCCTCGGTAAAAAAATTACCCTCAGGAAAAACATCTATTCTGTCGAGGATCTCCATTTGGAAAAGAGAAACCTCATCAGCAGATAACTTCTCTGTAGGGAATGACCTTTTAATAATGGCCATTTTGATGCTGCTAACAGCCTGTTTATTGGATTTTACTTGATCCTCTTTTAGTTTTTTTCCTAGCTACAACACTAGCTGGAGAAGGGGTAGAATCTACGGGTCTATCTCTCTTCTTTCACGAAGTAGCTAAACCAGAAGTTTCTTCAGCTGATTGTTCACCAGCTTTCAGAAATCTCAGTTTCTTCACTCTCCTTCGGTTTCGTTTTTGCGATTTGGTGAGTGTTGATGACTTAGTCCCCGCTGCCACAGGAGCGGCGGTAACAGTACCACCTTCCGCTCCCTCAGCCGCAGGAACCCTCGACATTAACTCCTCCTTTTAGGTTAGAAACCTGTGATCGGTTATCACCCGAAGGTAAACCAGATTCTGTTTTTGGTGCTTTATCTTTATCATCCATAAAGTACCGGAGAACCGGGGGGAGATAAGTAGTCCACGTCAGGCTACCCCCCTCTCCTGATGCAAGGCTAAATACATTGAGGTTTCGCCAGGTACCTCAATGGGATCGTTTATAACACACATTTTTATACACGCTGTGCCACCAAGATCTCAGCATGATGCCTTACACCTTATCTTGCGTGTTCCCTCCTCCTTTCTCAATCGGGCTTGGGACGACTATGGCGGAGTTCCTTATCCCCGATACACAATAATATTAAAAACGACATATTTTTTTCTCCCCGGCAATTACGACATAATTTAGCGTCACTTATCGAACGCGGGATGACATTCAATACACGAAAGGAATTGCGCTGCTCGAAAATGGATATGACTATACTTTATACCCTCATGCGCGATCTGTGAGCTTCTTTCTTTCACTCAAACCTACTCGCAACTGCTTGTTGCAGTCTATTGTTGAAGTGCCAGAATTTAAGAAAATTAGAGCATTTAAAAAAAAAACATCCCTACCTATTGAGCGCGATAAAGTGAACTGTTCCATTTCACCTTACATTGAGCTTCTCAAAGGTGTTTTTTTGTGGGTATAAAATATCTCCTTTAATACTGTATCAAAATTAATGTTTGATACGCCATTTTGAATTTTTTTCTCTCTAATGACGAAAAAGTTAGTTAATATACTTAAAATTAATATTTTCATTAAAAAATTACATTAAAAAAAATCATTTAAAAAAACCAGATGTCGCCATCTGGTGGCAATTTTAACTAAAAAATTAAATTTTATTTTCGCTATGTTTTTGTCAGTTTTGAAAATTATTTTTCTCTCTAATGACGAAAACTAAGATAATACATAAAATTAATGTTTTCATTAAAAAATTACATTTTAAAAATTTCATTTTAAAAAAAACTTTTATAAAAAACAAATGTCGCCATCTGGTGGCAATCTGTTTAAATTTTATTGTCGCTATGTTTTTGCAATTTTCTATTTGTAAACGAATTTGTGATTTTTGTTTTCATAATGCCGGGCAGACCGAATGGGAGACCTCCCGGAACACGTTCCAGACCATTGGAACGCGTCACAGAACGCAGAAGAAGAAATATCGAAAGTGACGAACAAAGACAACTTCGACTTCAGCAACATAGAGAAGCTCAGTGCCAACGCAGACAAGACACATTCAATACTCAACGACAACAATTAGTGCAAGTAAACAACTTTGTGTCATCACCTTATTTACTTCATCTCCATCAAAATATCAGTACAAGAAGAATACTATATAAACTTCCAAACACATATTGTACTGCCCGCCTTTTTCTTAAAGACAATGAATGCAAACACATAATGTTGGTGAAATGGATAAAAAGTGCGTTTATTGCGCTGCAAGGTTGTTTGCAGGGGAGTTCAGTGATCATTCAGCTATCATGTGTTGTCACAAGGGAAAGGTTAAGTCAGAACCCATTAAAGTTTGTGAAGAACTTCAAAACCTCAAAGAGCGCAATGATAACATCACTAAGAATTACCTAGCAATTCACATCAAATCGGTTGACATTCCTGGCAGGGGTCATTTTATTTTAAATTACACGGCCAGCCGTATCATATGGTAGGAAATTTACAACCTCCTGCAGGCGTTGCACCATCTTACGCTAGCCTTTTCATTGTAGATTTTGATACTGCATTACAACATCGTGTAGTGAATGAAGCTAATAAAAACTGTGCAAAGAAATAATGGTTACATTGCAAACAATGCTCGATATACATAATGCTTATGCACAGTTGTTTAAATAAAAGATTTGGATCAAACTATACTGGATTTGCATCTACAATTTACGACTTCCAATGCATTTCATCCTGGAAGATCGAATGAACCTGCAGTCAGTGAGGTGGCTGCTGTTTTTGTCACCAATGGCGGAACTCCACCAGGCAATGTTGATTTTGTTAAGTATTATAAAACAACTGGTGCACTTACTAAAATATCTTACCTGAACCCCCATTCTGATCCAATGTGCTATCCATTGCTTTTCCCATGTGGCGATTCTGGATGGACTGTTGGCCAGCCACATGTTCAAGTTAATCGTACTGCATTGAGAACAGTCACAACTCAATTACAATACTATTTCTATCGGTTAGCAGTTAGAGATGGGTTCAGTTTACTTCATGCTTCGGGTAAATTATTTCAACAATACATTGTTGACAGTTATGTCAAAGTAGAAGGTTCCAGGCTGGCATTCCTTCGAACCCATCAACAACAACTCAGAGCTGAAAGTTACAAAGGTTTGATGGATTTTCTTAAGTCTGATGCTGAACAAAGAGGAGCGGTTGGTGGAATTCCAGTTGTTCTTCCGTCATCTTATATTGGCAGTCCTCGAAATATGCTTTAAAATTATCAAGATGCGAAGACAATTGTTGCCCGTCTAGGAAAGCCTGATCTATTCCTTACAATTACTTGCAACCACAAGTGGATTGAAAGTACCTCTCAATTGAAACCATATGAAAGAGTTGAACACAGACCTGACTTAGTGTCTAGAGTTTTTCATTTAAAATTGCAAGCGTTATTAGATGATCTTTTAAAAAAACATGTACTAGGCGTAGTCATTGGTTATGTTTGTGTAATTGAATTTCAAAAAAAGAGGCCTGCCCCATGCATATATGCTGCTCATTTTGTCTAATGAAGATAAATTACGTTCAGTTGAAGATGTAGACTCATTAATTTGTGCAGAAATTCCAGATAAGGAAACAGATCTTCAACTTTTCTCAGTTATTCAGGAATGCTAGGTACACGGACCTTGCGGTACGATCAACCCAAACAGTCCATGCACGCAAGAACAAAAATGTATGAAAAATTATCCAAAAGATTTTCAAGAAGAAACAAATTTAAATGTTAATGGTTACCCTATGTATAGACGACGTGATAATGGCACAACAATGACAGTTCGATCATTTACTGTTGATAATAGATGGATTGTACCATATTGTAGATTTCTCAATAGAAAATATCGTTCCCATATCAATCTCAAGCATTTTTCTTCAATCAAATCTGTTAAATATTTGTATAAAGGACATGATTGCGCAGCTTTACGATTACGTTCAGATTTTGAAGGTCAACAACAACTCATAGAAGTGGACATCTATTTGAACTGTCGTTATATGAGCCCACCAGAGGCTATGTGGCGATTACACGAACGCCGACTTTTCCACCGTTCTGATATAATTGAGCGACTTCCTGTTCACTTACCGGAAGAACAAATGGTGTATTTTCAGGCCGGATTCGAAGCTGATGCAAACCGTGATAGAGTTTCCAAACTCATGGCATTTTTTAAATTGTGCGATGAAAACAATGCCGCCCGCAATTATCTTTACCACGGAATTCCAGAACATTTTGTGTGGTTAAATGGATGATGGAATATACGAAAATAAAACAAAGTGCTTTGGACGGATCTACACTGTCAATCCAGTCGACATCGAAAAATATTACCTCCGTGTACTACTTCTACACGTCAAAGGACCGCAGTCGTTTAACGATTTACGTACAGTTGATGGAATTCTGTGCAATTATTTCAAGAAGCAGCAGAAAAATTACATTTAATCATTAACGACGCCGAATGGAAAGAATGTTTGCGGGAGGCTGTCAGTCACAAAATGCCGATGCAATTGAGATGGCTTTTCGCTATCATCTGCATATTCTGTACTCCTGCTAATATACCTGAGTTGTGGGCAAAATTTCAGGACGCACTTTCAGAAGATTTTCAGAGACAGCACACGCCACCTGAAGCTTGAAAAATATTTTACAACCTCACACTACAAGAATTAGAAAATATTTTTAAATATCATGTTAGCTCGTGCCAACAATCCAAACTGCCGATTCCTGTCCTAACCGTCGGACAACATACAACAGAAGAAACATACAACGTACAAGAAGAAAGTACGCACGGCAAAGCAGCTTATGAAAAGTTAAACCTAGAACAGAAGGCAGTAGCTGACGAAGTTTTACATGCAGTAAGAAATAAAAATCCGAATTATTTCTTCATTGACGGAGCAGGAGGCTCTAGTAAAACGTTTCTCTACAAAAAATTGTGCCACATTTTACGAGGTGAAAAAAAAGTTGTGATACCAGCTGCATGGACAGGGATTGCTGCCAATCTTCTACCAGGGGGACGCACATCACATTCCATTTTCAAATTACCTGTACCCGTCTTGGACACATCGGCCTCATCGATTCGCACTCACACAACTTCTTCGTGACTCAGATATCATTATTTGGGATGAGATTTCAATGGTTCCCAAAGATGCGCTAAGCGTTGTCGATCGACTTTTAAAGGACATTATGAAAAATAATCTTCCTTATGGAGGGAAAGTAATTCTGTTTGGTGGAGATTTTCGTCAGGTGTTACCGGTTGTTAGACATGCCAATAGAACAGCCGTCGTTGCAAATACAGTTAAACGATCGCCCTCATGGTCTCATGTGAAAATTCATAAGTTGACTCAAAATATTAGGACAAATGATGATCCTGTTTTCACTGAATGGTTACTTAAATTGGGTAACGATGATTTAGAAATTCAAACAGATTACGAGAATGAAGCGATCCAAATCCCGAAGCATTGCTATTGTAATTATGATAGTTTTTTTCACACCATTTTCAATGCCACAGAAATTAATGAACAAAATATTTCGCAGTTTTATTCAACGGCGATTTTATGTCCAAAAAACGAAAGTTGTACAAAAATTAATGAATATATCATTTCCAATTTGTTAATTGGAGAGGAAAAGGTTTACTTCAGTTCTGATTGTGTCCAACATGAAGAAACAAACAATGCTCAATTGTACCCTATAGAATTTTCAAACTCTTTGAATCCATCCGGTTTACCACCTCATAAATTGATTTTGAAGAAAAACGCAATCATGATATTAATTAGAAATCTCAACGCTAAACAGGGATTAATTAATGGTACAAGGTTAGTGGTTATTGACTTAGGCGAGTACATCATCACTGCTAAAATTATTCACTCCAATAAAACTGTGCTCATACCCCGGATTAACCTTACACCATCTGATCCTACTGTGCCTTTTCAAATGGTAAGAAAACAATTCCCCATACAAGTTGCTTTTGCTATGACCATTAACAAAGCACAAGGTCAGACGCTTCAAAGGGCAGGATTGTGTTTACCAGAACCTGTTTTTTCACATGGACAGCTATATGTAGCTTTTCACAAGTCCGTATGTTTAAGGATATCTTTGTATGTGTTGAAGATGCATACGGGCAAAAAGTGAACGATGATCACGTCATAACCTCCAACATTGTTTTTAAAGAAGTTTTAAATTTAAAAAAATAACAAACGCGTCTAAACTATACTGTATATTAAGTGAAAAACATTTACAAGCAAACTGATTTTGTGACTATTTTTATTATAAAAAATTTGGAATTGAAATAGTTTGACATTTATTTATCTCCACTCATTTACTTATTTATTTATTTATTTATTTATTTATTTATTTATTTATTAAATTACGTCACTGTCCACAAGCGTCCAGAAGTATTCGCACGGGCTATCTAGTATACATCTATTGACATTTAAAAATAGCACACTAAAATAAATAAATATATCAAACTAAATCTTAAGTAAGTAATTTTAAGTTCATTAGATGGATTCTTATTTTTTAATTTAAAGAAAAAACAATAACATTCAAATAAAACATTTTGAAATTGATTAACAATTCAAATCACAAGTAGGTGACATTAGTTTTTACATTTTATGACATTCTTTATATAGTATTAATTTTTCAGTTGTACAAATTGATAAAAAGGAAAAATTCATAAATTAGAAAAATAAAAAATCAAATCGAAAAAAATCAAAAGCAAATAACATTTTTTTCTCATTTTTTTAAATATTCATTACAGTTTATGTGTATAATTAATTATTTAGTTTTAAAATATAGTGGTCGGGCCTCCCCAGAAACGGTCTGCCGAGAAATATAGCAATGAGGGAGGTAAAAAAAAAAAAAAAAAAAAAAGAGCCCGACGAGTCATTTTCACTGAAGAGCAAAGTTTACATCTAATAGTTGTAAATGTGTTTTTGTGTTAGGTTATAACTGTCAAATTGACAGTAGTGACTTTGTCCCATTGCAACAGGACACTTTGTGTTAGTATCACTCTCATGTTGACCGCGACTTTTTTTAGTATTAGCAATACTGTCAATTATCGCAGTCTGCCAATTATCACAACCCTGTCACAGATGAAAATTTTTAAAAATAAAATCGAACTTGCAGTTTCCAGTATTGCAGTTATCACAATTTTATTGCCGGGCTGTCGAATAAAATCAAAAGCAATAACATTATTTATTGGATACTCGGATCGGTGCAGCAAGCTGTGTCTGACGCGAACTGTGGTAATCCGTTGTAAAAAACTTGAGCTAGGAAAGAAACTCAAGCTGTTTGTTTTCAAATCATTGTCCCCATTCCCTTCTATGGTCATGAGTCTTGGGTAATGACAGAAATAGTGTCGAAATGAGATTCTGAGAGGTGGGGCAGGGGTTCCCTACCAGATAGTGTTCAGCATCACAATAAAGCAGTCTTTATGTGCTGAACCGCTCCTTCTTCGCATTGAGAGGCCTCAGGTGCATTGGTTTGGCCAATGTACGGATGCCACAAAACCGTCTTCCTAGGTAGTTGCTATTTTCCAAGTCGGTGGTTGGGTTAAGTCACGTGGGAACGGGCTGGGTGGGGGTAGGGGGGGGGAGCAAAAACATGAACTCGGTCGTAAGCCCATAAGAAAAAAAAATCATGGGGTTGAGGTCAAGTGATCGCGGAGGTCGCCGAAGAAGAGGAGAAGTATGTCTCATAAGAGACCAAGGGGTCGGCCTAGAACTATGTGGCTAGATTACATTGATCATCTGGGTTCGAGTTGCTTGGGTTTTACCATTGAGGACATGAACCTGATATTGGAAAATCTCGAGCGCTGCCCCGCGACCTTAACGAATAAGCAGGTTTGAAAACTAAGTAATCATTTTTATTATTATTGGCAGCCCTGTCAATTATCACAGTCCTATCACAGGCGAAATTTTATAATTAAAATGGAATTTACAGATATGCCTGTTGTGGCACCGTCGTATGACGGGCTTTAATACTAGTTAAACAATATTATGCACTCAAAATTATTTTCGTCAATTTCATCAAATCCATATTATATTTTTACTTCTCTAGTTTTCCATGTATAAATTTAATAAGCTGTTTCCTAACATTTTTTTGTAGTCTCATATTTTAAAATATGAGATTCTCACATTTTAAAATGTCATTCAATTTGTCATCTTTATAGGAAATCCCTTGAACAATCCACGTAGCGAAATTCATAATATATTTTTTTTCCAATTCTTATCCTTAGTCGTTCGTTGTCCGTTATCCTTATGATCAATCCTGATTCTTCTTGTATAAGACTTGAAAGTGAAGAGTTTCAGCCTCCCACTGATTGCTAGTCAAGAGAGCGGCGAGTCCAGTGTTGGGATTGCCATCTTGCAACATCTGGACCAGCATATTGGCAGCGTATTTCCTCGATTACACCGCCGTGACTTACATTATTTATTTAATCTTTCGGCAGTTTATTATGTCATTTATTTTACAACATATTCGATATTTTGAAATATCTTTTTAAATTCTGTGCGTAATAAGAATTTTTTCGATAGTCTTTCTGAATTGATGTTGAAATACTATAAGGAAAGACCTCCTGAAACTTTTTAATATGTTGCGACATCAATTTAAGGATAACATAAAATCTGTTTACACAGGGAATTCTTTCCTTTCAACGTTAACAGAGCAGAGTGCAGCACATCTTATCAGGTAAAAGAAAAACTCACTTGTATTAATAATTTAGTTCTTATAGTTATCATTGATTAATACTTAATTTTTTTTACTTACTAATTATACATATTTTATTTATTTATTTATTTATTAAATTGGTTAGAGAAAAACAGTGATACCCAACAGGCCAGTATGTTTAAAACCGACAAGTTAGCTCCTGTGGGTATCTATACAAATGTTAATAAACAGCAAATAAACAAGGGTAGTGAATACACATTAAAAATTAATAATTATAAAATCAAAAAATTAAAAATTAAAATAAAACAAGTCTGACGAGTTAAATTACAATAGAGAACGTCAAAATGAACAAATATAGTACAAACTGTAATACCGACATTGGAGGTCAAAAATTAATGTACAGTGATATATAAATGTTGTACATCGTTAGTTTAACCACCTCAAAAAGCTTCCATATGTGACACAAATTTAATTATTTCCAAAAGTATTCACTTGAACTGACCATCTTAAAATAAGTTTAAGTTGACTGGTGTAAGCAAAGATAAAAAGCATAACAGTGAGAGCCAGAAAGTCGCAAGATAAACGACTAACAACGCTCTCAGACTATCTTACTAACTAAGAATGTAAGGTGACTTAAGCTTGAATATTAATACATAAAAAATAAAAAATAAAACACCTGTTAGGAATATCAGGGTAGAGCGTTTTCTAGAATTTACATAACCAGGTCACTTAGGGAGATGGTTCAAAAAACAAAAATTCCTTAGAGCTCTCCTAAATTGATAATATAAACTTATAGAACGTATCTCAATAAAGAGTCGGGCCCAGCATTTTACACATGCAAAGGACACAGCGCCGACGGTAATTAGCTTTTGCAAAAGGCAGGCGCACTTCGCTTGCAAGATCTTGTGGGATAATTATGAGTATTGGAATTGAGAGCAGACTGAATTGGAGTTTGTACATGGAGCAGTGAATTTAGAACTTTAAATACAAAAGTACAAGCTTGTATTACAAATATCTGATAGATAGTTAGTGTAAGTAATTCGCCAAAATAATGAGACAGAGAAACTGATTTAAAATTCGAATTAAATTTGTCGAGGAAGTAGATCCCCCAGAACACGGAACAGAAACATAAAGAAGAGTGGAGCCAAGCATAAGAAAACAAAAGAAGGATACTGGATGGCAGGGAGTACAACCTGGAGATAATACCTTGTTTTCGGTTTAGTTTATAAAGCAGCAAATCAGCATGCTGGTCCCATGAAAGATCGTGGGTAATAGTTAGGCCTAGGTACTTAAAAGACGTTACAGTCATTACAAGTTTATTATCGTAATATATATCTAGTACACTAGGTATATTGCTCTTATTGCGCTGAAAGAATGGCATCACCTTAGTTTTATCGATATTAACACTTAGAAAATTAGAATCGTTCCATGTCTTTAAAAGTAAGTAACAAAGATGGTACATCGGGATCAGCAGCTATAAAAGTCAGATCGTCCGCATAGAGAATAGCCCTAAAGCACGAAATAGAAGGAAAATTTTTCAGGAAGATCATTTAAAAAATGGACGTCCTTACTATATCTGGGACCTAATTTCTCCCAGCTTTCCGATTTCTTATCGTCCCTTGGCCTCCGAATATCATTTCGTACTCCAACCCCAGCTGCTCGCACCCTGAACCCGCCCACCTCCGTCACCTCCGACAAATATTCCCAATCCGGAGTTTACCGCCTGAATTGTGCGTTTTGAGATATGTTCTATGTGGGATTATCGAGCCGCAATCTTGCTTTGCGATTCAAGGAACACCTTGACTCGTATAAAAAACGGGACCGTGTCTCCCACTATGCAAACCATCTCGCAGATTCCGGACACACTTTGAAGTCGAAGAGGTTATGTCTGTCTTGCACATCTGTAATAAACCAGAAAAAACCGCTACCCTCGAAGCGATCGAAATATTCAAGGCCAAGAGGTCCACCCCACACTTGCTTCTCAATTGCCAGACGGACTTAAATGTGTTTGCAATACTTAGTTCTTTATCTGATCTACTATGATTTTCTCCCGTTTTCTTTATTTTATGTTTCTTCTGCATTTTGTAACTTTCTTACCCCTTTATTTCATTTTGTTTTTTTCTATGTAAATTCTCTTGTCTTCGGACAACCGGATATGTTCTCTTTTCGGTCCGCGTTAAACGCACCATCTCTGTACAACTTCTCTTTTGTGTATCTTAAAAATTTTTTGTATTTATTCTATTTTATTCTACTGGCCAGTACGTCCTTTTTGAACTCATTGGCCCCATTGCTTTATATCCTATTGGTTCTTGTATATATTTACGCTCATTGCTTAACTTGTACCACTGTTCTGTATATATAAAGGCTTGCATGCCTCTTGCTGTATATCTGTATTTTTATGCGGATGACACTGCGATTATGACATGGGCACACCAGCCGGCTCACGTTATCACTCGGCTGCAGAGCGCCTTGAAGCAGTTCGAAGACTGGTTTAACTGCTGGAAGTTGAACCTAAACGTCGGAAAGTGCAAGGCTTTGTACCTCAATAGGAAGCACAAGCATCCCCCAGATTCTCTTGTTCTGTTCAATAAGAAACTGGACTGGGTGGACAACTACAAGTATCTGGGAGTTATCATTGACTCAAGACTCTCATGGAATCAGCATATGTCCTATGCTCTGAACAAAGCGAAGAGGGCTAAGTACAGTATCATAGCTCTCATGGGTCGCAACAGCGCCCTCAGCATTGACAACAAGCTACTTCTGTACAAATCGATTATCCGGACCATACTCCTCTATGGCATGCCTGCATGGGCGACTATCTGTAAAACCAGATGGAGTGAACTACAGTCATTCCAGAATGTTACCCTGAGGACTATTGCCCAGCTGGACAGAAGAACGGTGAAAACCCAATCCATCCATTTGGATTTAAACATGGCCCATATCGGAAAGTTTATACATGATCTCCTTTTGATTATGATACAGAAGATGAAGACTCACGACAATAAGCTTGTGAAAGGGATACTGAGGAACTCAATGAATATGAACTGGCATACGAAGTATCGTAAACCGAGGCACGTTCTTGACATCAATTTTGAAGATATTAGCAACGTCTCTTTCCCAGACTACTGGAAGATGTGATAATCTTATTTCTCCTTGTATTTTTTATTTCGTTTGTTTTTTGTTTCTGACAATCGTCAATCTTATTTTCTTTTTTGTATAATATGGAAGACCGCTTGGGTTGGTTAGGCTTCTTGACTACCTCAGTGTATTTCATTTGGAGTTTATTCTGGTTGGATGAGCTTTGTGAAAGCGCTGCTTTCGTCCCATCCTAACAAATGTACACTTCACTGTTCGATTGTCTTGCTGTATATCCTTGACAAAGCCGGGAATAAATGGCGAAACTAGTTGGAACTCCTGATGTCCCTCTGTTATACTGTAAGGCCACCACCTGTTTAGTTCATTTATAAATATATTGAAAAGCAAAGGTGATAAAATGGAGCCCTGAGTGACCCCGACGTTTCTGACTAGTATTGTCGAAGATATACCTGAGTAAGACATAAAATAGGATCGAATTGACATAAAGCTGTCAACCTAATGTTACCAGATTAGGGGCTGTCCACGAATGTTATCTAGATAATTTAAATGATAAAAGATCTATAGGTAACGAATCAAATGCCTTAGTGTAGTCAACAAAGGCAGCTATTACAAAATTGTTAGCTGCCATGCTCGATGATATATGATCCAAGAATTCGTAACATGCAGTTTCGACACTTTTTTAAAGACAAAAACCATGTTGTATTGGCGAAATAAGGTCATGCTCAAAAATATAATGTGATAACCAAGTGTAAAAAAGCTTTTCAAAAATCTTGGCAAACACAGGAACAGTTGTGATCGGACGGTAGTTAGAGCCGGCGCAATTTGAGCGAGATCACTGGTTTTTCTGAGCTCGCACACTGGTCTATCTAAACTAGCAGAGCTCGCACCTGCGCTAGGAACAGAGCTAGTACTGCGCGCACAGCCTGCGCACAGTGTGCGAGCACGAAATCCAGGAGTTGAAAAATTTTAACTCCATCACCCGCTGAGCCAGCACATTTGATACCACGTGACTCACACATCCAATCAGCATCGTCGCAGGCAATAAAGAACAACTTCAATCACGTGCCCACTCGATAATGGCGGAAGAAGAAATCATTAACTTTTATCGGGGCAAGTTTGGATTATTTATGCATTTAACTGTTTGGTTACGTCACACAAATTCTTTGCAATTGAATGCACTTGAAATGAATATGCTCATCGAAATAAATAAATTAATTAGTTATTAATGTAATGAAACAATAAATACATATTGTTGTGACAAATTTGCGACGAAATGAGCGACAATAAGGCGTGCTTGCTCACATGTGTTCACGTGACTGCTCTCGAGAGCAACGCTACCTCTGCTTGTGCACCCGCTACCTCTGATTGATCTAGCTCAAATTGCGCCGGCTCTTAGAGAACAGCGCCTGGTCACCCTTCTTAAAAACTGGTGTAACTCTAGCTAGCTTTAAAGATGCTAGAAAAGTTCTAGTTGAAATAGAGTGATTAGAGATTATGGTAAGTGGTAATGAAAGACCATTACGCAAAGAGATAATCGCCTCGGAAGAAAAACCTAATTACGCATTTGGGATCAGAAATGGGGGAGGATTTTAGATGGTACATAACAAGAGAAACCTCCTCCGTAGCAAAATAACCAGGTGCGCTATTAGAATGGAAATAAGTATAATTACGGGTATCAAAATTCATAGAGTTATTTATCGGAAGGAACAATACATGTAGAAAATCCGTAAGCGTTGACGATGTAATTAGATCGACATGCATAAATGGATATGGGGGAGGTTTTGCCCCGCCTGCCAAGTTCTTAACTTGCCTCCATTTGTCTTTACTAGAGCAAAGGTTTGAAAATAGCTTACTAAAGTAGTCAGATTTAGCCTTCGTTTAACTGAAGTAGAATTATGTCTTGATTAACACTTTTTGTTAATAAGTATCATAAGCGATGGAGTAATCCAAGGTTTTTTGGCACTATTGCGATGTTTGGGGCTGTATTTTGTAGATCGATAAGGCAAATAGAGATCGAACCCGCGTTGCAAGTGTGATCTGAAAGCATCGAATAAACTATTAGTGTCATCAAATTTGCTCAAAAGAGTAATAGAATATTAATTTATATCCAATTAATAAAGCAATATATTAATATCTAAGTTAACAAGGCTATCGACTGACTAATAGCATTAATTGGATATACAGAATAGCTAGTGTTTTAACTTAAATTGTATACAATCAGGATATTAAAATAAACTAATAAAATATCAACACTAAACCATTGCTAAAATATATTGTCGCTAAAAATAGCATGTAAAAGCAATAATAATCGTGATCTAATCGTCAGCAACTAATTAACTAAGTTATTAGAAAAAAAATTGAAATGTCATTTTAATGTAGAATACATTTGAAAAGTTATTATGCAGGGTGATTACAAAAGAACTTCACACTTTTAAAAATTTATTACATCAAAGCTATTCAGAATATAGACACACCACATACGGATTGTTAAAGAAAAACTCTTGAAGTTTAATGTGACACGGTCGCCATATTCACAAGGAGAGGACCCCTACGAACAATCGAGTTTTTTGATGCCTTTTGGTAGGATGGTAGTCTGATATGTCCTTTTCGTAAAACCAAGTCTGCAGCCTCCAACTTGGCCTTATTTTCGAGAAAATCCCCTTAAAAGTCTGTGATATATAACTAGTGTAAACTGTACCTTGGTAATCATCACAACAGCGGCAGCCAAACAGGTAACGTCGTGGCGTACGAACCGTAAGATTTCGAGTTCGAATCCACCCGTGTTAGGCTTTGTTTTTGTTTTTCTTTTAATGTTATGTAACTGTGCTATCGTCCGCTTTTTAATATATTTTTCTGTTATAATATGCTGTTATAATGAAAAATTTCTTTTCCGGAATGCATGAAAAAGGAAAACTGCAACTGCAAGATTAGTCCTGCATTCATCCAATATTCTTGGTGTCGCACACATTTAAGTTTCAAATGTTTTTTTGAAGAATACCATCCAGCACGTTGTATTCGACAAGCCTAACTGTAAATATTCTACAACTTAGAATATTATAGAACAGTTAGATAATAAAAGCATTGTTTATAATCTTTTATAGATCGTTAACTCAAAAAATTATAATTAACGCAAAAATAATGCATTCAGAGAACCAAAAATTTATGTTCTCCAATATATTTGGTTCTTCGAGCCAGATTATATTTGCAACTGTCAAAGTTATTTCTCTCGATTGCTTTTGTTCTCATGAGCTCAGTTGATGATTGCTCCTGGTCGTTCGAACTGTTGAATGTGCGTTTTTATTGAGAAGACATCGTGATGCTTTTTTCCACTTCAATGTTCCTGATTGTTCCTCGTGTTTGTGACTTATTTCTCACCGCTACATGCTGTTGTTTCATCAACACTAATCGTCATTCCCGCCATCGCTTTTGTTTTCCCGCCATTCCGCCATCTTGTCTCTACGCATCTCCTCCTGCTTCAATTTGCTGGCTTCATCAAATACAATGGATCCTAAAAGAAAACGGACTTCGATCAAAACTAAGCTGACTCGTTTCGAATCCTATGTACAAGAACTTTCATCTGCAAATCCTTCTGCGCCATTGAATGACTTCGATACTGTTCAATTGCGTGAACGACTGCTCAACATAGAACCATTACTCGCTTCGTTTGATGAGACTCAACTAGAAATCGACGCAGATGAAACAAGTGACATTGACTCTGAATCAGCAGAATTTGAAGTTAAGTACTTTAACATAATTACTAGTGCCAAGCATTTGTTAGATAGAAGTATGCCTCGCCCAACCTCCCCCTCCAGTACTGCAAGTTCGCATCGCAGTTCACGCCACTCTCATTCGTCATCTATAATAAGTGGGCTACCATTAAGTTAGCAGAATTTAGTGGAGTTTGAAGACTGGCTGAACTTTAAAGACTTATTTATGAGTCTCATTCATGAAAATGGCGAACTCAGCATTTTACAAAAATTTCATTACCTGCGCGCCTCTTTGTCTGGCAAAGCGGCAGAGGCTGTTCAGAATCTCACCTTCACTGGTGACAACTACATTATTGCTTGGGACAGTCTTCATGATCGCTATGACAATCGAAAAATACTAATTCATAACCTTATGAAGGCCATCTTGGATCTAGAACCCATTTCCAAGGAATCCGCTGGTAGACTACGCACGTGGACTCCAAAGATGGCGGTTCCTGAGACCGCGCGTGGACTCCAAAGATGGCGCGCGGTCTCAGGAACCGCATCACTACATTTTTGTAAATATCTTCTAATGAATTTAAAAGAAACAAATGACCTAGATTCTCCCAACTTGGACCCTTCTAGAAGTCAGTATGTCATAATCCACGCGCCGTCAACTTCGTTACTAAAATAAATTAATGTAAAAGTAATTTTTTTATACTTCTTTTTAATTTTTTATTACCTAAACATATTCTATAGTTAATTTCCAATGCATTTTTTGTTTATTAATATTTTTCTACTTAGAAACTTTTATTTGAAAACAAATATTTAGAGCAAAACGCAAATTATAATGCAAGTATACTAATGCTGTTTTCTGAATTTCAAGAGCAATAAACTCTTCTCTAAATATAATTTCGTATATATTTGACCCTCTTTTGTACTAGTTTTGAATAAAATAATTTTGAATATCGAGAAAAATTATTTTATAGTTTTTTTTATATTAAAAAATAGGCATTTTATCCTCTGAGAAACGATTGCTATTTTTCACTTTTATAATGGTTTTCTTGTATGTAAGAAAGTATACACGTAAGAAATGTAAAAATAATGCAAAGTATCAATTTTCAACTTTTTTATTTTTATAAATGCCTTTCCTGAAATATTCATGTCTAATTTTGACGGAAAAAGAAGGGTTTTAAATTTCTTTCTAAAAGTTGCGTTTTTTAGATAATATTGAAACTTTTTTGAGGTGTTATATTAATAATGAGGTAAATTAAGTGATAGATACACAATATTCATGAATTTCATTTTTGAACATTAAAAAAAGTAGTTTCAAAATGCCGTCTCACAGACAGCGCGCCACCACCCGTGTTACAAACACCCGCGACACCTCTGGAGTGTTAAAGAATTTGAAAACACGACTGCTACATCTGATCCAACTTCATTCGATGATCTCATTAAATTTCTTGAAAACAAGGCCTCTTTATTGGAAACTCTAGAACAAAGACATGCTAAAACCACAAATGAATGATCCACCACGTCAAGAAGTTTCGTCTCGACGTCGTCCTCTTGTCCGGTCTGCAATAAAGATCATAACTCATACTCTTGTTCCATTTTCAAACCTATGCCTGTCAAAGAACGTTTTGCTAAAGTAAAGAATTTAAGATGCTGCATAAAATTGCCTTTCTAAAGGTCACTTCGCTATGAACTATAGCTCCAAGCACAGCTGCAATAAGTGCAAAGCTAGACATCATACTCTTTTACATCTTGATCCCATAACCACCCCCGAGAACTCAGTTGCTGAAAGTGATACAGTTACCCTTTCGGCGTTGTCCTCTTCCGAACAATGTGCTATTCTCTCTACTGCTGTTGTGAATGTTGTTAATAATCAAGGTTAAATTCATCAAGCAAGAGCCCTACGTGATTGTGGTAGCACTTCATCGTTTGTAACTTCTCTATGTAAAAAGCTCAAGCTGCCTCAAACTCCAGTCACTTTCAAGTTCAGAGCATCACCAATTCTACTACAGTGTCCATTGTCGTTGTGAAATTCTTTTGTATTCTCGAATCTCCAATTATCGCTTGAAATCTCAATGTTTGGTTGTTCCTCAGATTACTGGTCATCTGCCCAATGCACCAATTGATCTTGCTAACATAAACATTTCTCACGGCCTGAAGATGGCTGATCCTCACTTCAATGTCCCTGGAGAAATCGACATTCTCCTTGGAGTAAATTCATTTTGGCAAATTGTTCTCACTCGGCGCATTCCACTTGGACCCAGAATGCCTATTCTGCAAGCTTCTCATTTTGGATGGCTTCTAGCTGGTTCGTTTCCTTGCACTGCTCGCCAAGACATTCGTTGTATTTTAGTCGTAGTTCTATTTGCATTCAAGAGCAATTGGAAAATTTCTAAAAAATGGAAGACCTTGGAAGAAAACGAATGTGAATCTCACTTCAAGAGCCATATCAAGCGTGATTCTAGTGGTCGATTTATTGTCAGTATTCCACTGACAATAAAACTCCAGAAGTATTAGGTGACCAACCAAGCTGAAAACCTCTTCTAAATCTTGAAAGAAAATTTGCCTCAAACACTGTCTTGCATCAGTGCTATGCACAGTTCATGCATGAATGTGAAGACTTGGGCCACATGTCCGTTTGCGACCCTGCACCTTCTGAGGTTTCCTGCTTTTTACCTCATCATGGCGTTCTCAAGGAAGATAATCTGATCACAAAGCTTCGTGTTGCTTTCAATGGATCTGCTCCCACTACCTCTGGTGATTCGTTTAACTCCTTACAATTGGTCGGCCCTACAATTCAACAGGATCTGTTCATTGTTCTAATCCGATTTCGCATATATGTCTACGCCTTTTCTGCTGATATAGAAAAGATGTATCGCCAAGTTTTGATTGATGAGTCTCAAAGACCCTTGCAGCGGATCTTATGGAGACCTGATCCACATGACACCATCAAAGCCTATAATCTGACACTGTTACTTATGGTACTGCTTCTGCTAGCTTCTTAGCAATTCGATGTTTGTACGAACTAGGCACTGAATGCGCACAATCCATTCCTGAGGTCTCTCGAATCATAAAAGAAGACTTCTACGTTGACGATTTGTTGAGTAGAGCGAACAACATCTCCACAGCAAAGGTACTGTGCAAAACCTATCTACTACTTTGCAAACTGGTTGCTTCAACTTCCGAAACCGGATCTCGAACGAACCTGTAATTCTTTCAGACTTCATGGAATCCGACATTCACCCTATCCTAGTTGATATTGGTTTTCATGATAGCACAAAGACTCTTGGATTGCATTGGTTGCCACTTGATGATAAGTTGACATTCTCTATTTTTCTTTCCTCTCCAAAAAGAATAACTTAGTGTGCTATCCTGTCCGACATCTCGCAGATTTTCGACCTCCTTGGCTTGCTAAGCCCTTGCACTATTATGGCCAAGATGATTTTGCAAGCGCTTTGGTTAGAGAAACTTTCATGGGACGATAATATTCCTCGCTCCTTGTCCACTCAATGGTTGAACTTGAAAGATGATTTTCCTGCCCTAAACGAAGTTGCGTTTCCCAGACGTATCATATGCGATGAACCGTAAAGTATACAGCTTCATGCCTTCTCTGGCACGTCCGTCAAGGCCTATGGCGCCTGCATCTACGTATGTACGCTCTGTTGATCAAAACGGTGCTATTTTCTCAAATTTATTGTGTTCGAAAGCCAAAGCGGCTCCTCTCAAGTCTATATCCATTCCCATACTAGAACTCTTACCCACTTAGCCCAGCAGGTTACTTCTGTGCTCCAAATAACGTTTGATCAGTGCTTTTTCGGGACTGACTCTACTATTGTACTTAGTTGGCATCCAGATCATCTACACACGTTTTTCACCAATCGTATATCTGAAATCCAGGCCCTATCCAAGAATTCTGTGTGGAACCATGTCTCCAGTGGCAGTAATCCTGCCGACATCCTCTCAAAAGGGGTCTCTCCTACTGTGCTCAAGGATTCCGCCTTGTGGTTTCATGGACTTCCGTGGCTCTCTCTAGAAGAATCTTCATGGCCAACTCTGCAAACGTCTTCCATACCACTTGATCTTCTGGAAGTGAAAAGGTTAGATGTAATATCTTCCACTGCTTCATGTTCTTCATTAGCCGGGTACTGACTGAGCGAGCAGCCTTGGCCGTAAGTCTCGCCAAATTTGTCTCGCGAGGCAGCCTCGGTTTCGAGGAAACTTCGCAAACGTTTGCCTCGCGAGGCCAGCGTGAGCCACAAGTCCGTCGAGCATTTCATTACTTTCAGTTCAGACTGCACATACGGATAGCCGTTGCAGCTTCTGCGTTTATATTAGTTCATCTTGTAAAGAAAAAGAAGAAAAAATCTATGAATACAGATTGCAACATGGGAACAAATTATTTGAAGAAATGTGTTTTGATGATGAAGAAAAAAAAATTTACACGGATGTCTGAGACTGAATTTGAAACTCTCTACCTCTTGTAAATGTCAAAATATTTAAGAATGACACAAATTTATTACTCTCAGTTAATTTCCTGGCTCGAGGCATTCGTTCTAAGGCGCCTTTGAGCATCGACAAAAACCGAATCGGGATGGTTCGGGCGAGGCGGTGCTCGGGCGAGCCAGCGCGAAGCATGTCCTGACCGGCCGAGCAGTTGTCTCACACGGCTGCATCGGGAGGCTGCTCGCTCAGTCAGTACCCGACTATTTCCATTTTCAAGATTCTCTGAGTAGCCGGGTATTGACTGGTCAGGACGTGCCTCATGCGAGGCAAACGCACGTTCTGCCTCGCCCGAGCCATGTCGAGTCGGTTTTTGTGAATGCTCAAAGGTGCCTCAGAACGAATGCCTCGCGCACTCAAGACGGTTCTATTTTTCCTCGCTCGCTAGTGCTTTGGAGAAAGAGAAGGTTTTAAAGCTCATCGAACTATATGTTTTTTTTAATGGACTTTAGGAATCACGATGCGTAGAGTATACAAATAGAGGGCTAAGGGAACATGTATAGAAAAGTATAAGCCAGTAATAAAATTTGTTTCATTCTTAAGTATTTATAAGTGAGTAGAGTGCTTCAAATTTAGTCTCGGACATCCGTGTAAAATTTTTTTTCTTCATCAAAACACAATTCTTCAAATAATTTCTTCCCATGTTGCAATCTGTATTCATAGATTTTTCTCACCCAAAAGCACTTAGATTTTTTCTTCTTTTTCTTTACAAGATGAACTGATATAAACGCAGAAGCTGCAACATATGTGCCGTGTGAACTGTAATAAAATGCTTGGCCGGCTTGTGGCTCGCGCTAGCCTCGCGAGGCAAACGTTTGCGCAGTTTCCTTGGAACCGAGGCTGCCTCGCGAGGAAAATTTGGCGAGGCGTACGGCCGAGGCTGCCTCGCGAAGCCGCTCCCTCAGTCAGTACCCGGCTATTTTGATCATCTTAATCACATCGTTGCCCTTATATTGCATTTCAGGAACAACTGTCTATGTCCTAAGAATGCCCGAATGTATGGTCCTCTTACACCTTCGGAAATTGAGCGTGCCTTTCTGACTCTTGTTAGAATTTCTCAAAACCACTCTTTCCCTGATGAGATTAAAATTTGTCAATCCCACGATCCTCGATCACGTTCGAAGCTATCCTCCTTGTCCTTGTTTTTAGACTCTGACGGTTTGCTCAGGGTTGGAGGTAGATTGCTTAATTCTGATTATTTGTTTGATAAGAATTTTCCCCTCCTCATCTCTGGGAAACATCTGCTAGCCAGACTGTTAGTCACATTAGAACACCTTCGCCTTTTGCATGCTGGTCCTTAACTACTTCTTGCATCACTAAGAGAAAGATGCTGGATTACTAATGGAAGAAATTTGGTTAAATGTGTCGTTCACCAGTGTGTTAAGTGCTTCCGTGCTGCTCCGAAAGGTTACACCTGTCAGGGGTAATCTTCCTCGTGACAGAGTTGAGACATCCTTTCCCTTTCAATCTGTTGGAATAGATTACGCAGGCCCTATTTTGATTAAAGACAAAAGGGGTCGAGGCTTCCAAGATTTCTTGCTTCGCTACCAAAGCCATTCACCTCGAGCTCGTCACTGACTTAACAACAGATTCCTTCAGTCTGACTTTAAGAAGATTCGTATCTCGTCGTGGCTCCCTTCACACATTTTTTCTGACAACGGGAGAAATTTCCTGGGAGCCCGTTCCTTGCTGCGAGATCTTGGCGTCCAGAAGTCTAGCGAGGATTGCATTACTCGTTCTGCTTCTAAGCTGGGTATTCAGTGGCACTTCATTCCTTCTCGTTCTTTCCATTTTGGTGGCCTTTGGGAATCAGGTATTAAGTCCTCCAAGCATCATCTCAAAAGAGTCATTGGCAACGCCAAATTAACTTTTGAAGAACTTTATACTCTTCTAGCCCATATCAAGCGGTATTGAACTATCGTCCTCTGACTCCGCTATCAAGTGAACCTGAGGATTTTCAACCCTTGACACCAGGTCACTTTCTCATTGGAAGACCACTTACGATGATTCCAGATCCCTCAGTCATTCGCATTTCGTTACCAAGACTCTCCCGGTTCCAGTTAATTCAGCAACTGCTGCAGCACTTCTGAAAACGTTGGAGTCTGTAATACATCGGTGAATTACAGCAAAATTCAAAATGGCATCGCTGCAATTCCAACTTGAAATTAGACTCCCTTGTGCTCATCAAGGACGATCTCCAACCGCCTATCCATTGGAGGCTCGGCCGTATCACCCAGCTTCATCCTGGCAGAGATGGTATCCCTCGTGTAGCTATCATCCGCACCTCTACCGGACTTTTGAAAAAATCTTTCTCCAAGATTTGTCCCTTACCCAACGAATGGTAATGTTTATTAATTATTTGTTTTATTGCCTTTTTTGACACGTTTTGAAAGTCAAGCCTTTCAAGGCGGGGGATAATATGTTAAGGATATTTTTCCTATTTTGCTTTTTTCAGCTTTTGCCACTGGGTGGCGTTACTTGTTCTCCCTCTTCTTATTGTACTACTCAAAGAATAAACATCGTTTGTTTTTGCTCTCCTATATTCGTGTGAAATGCCGTCGTTTCTTTCGCCAAATACAACTCTACGAGCTCATGAATCGCAAGTATACACTTCCTTATGTTTGTCATCATAAATTACCACAAACAATATTTATTGCCTTTTTTGAAAGAATTACTTCTTAGACTCATTCAAAATAATTATGCATCCAATCTTGTCAATAACATTTTTGATTTTTTTTGTTAATATATTGTAATAATTCAGATATAATTCTTTATTGCAAATTAGCTAGTCTTCTTAAGTAATTAAGATTTTCTTCCAACTGCACGAAGTGGCAATCATGGCATTTAGTGCCTCATATCTTCTCTTCTTTTTTGTTGTGTTGCGCATATAATGGTTAAGAATTTCAATTATGCAAGGTGTTTCTAAAGGTAGTTACCAAACTTTACACTCTGTTAGGGGACACAAAGGCAAACAGTTATACCATAGCACAGGGAAGGGGGGGGGGGGGCCCCGGAACTGTACCATGTCCGGCTATGGGGGAGAGAAGTGATCACATTGGAAATTATGATAATGAATGCACTTGACAAAAATACATGTATGTGCATGCATTAAAAATTCCTGATAAAAGGGATATTCACAACATTAATTGCAATCATTAACAAGAGTTGCAACATATGGGCTGAGATTGTTGGTGAGGTGCTTGACAGATATAGTAGAGAAAGTATAACGTAATAGCAATGCAGCTTGTGTATTAAATACATTCATCTTGACGGAAGAATGGAATTTATCATATTACTATAATAGACAGATCTGTAATAGACAGACTAAATGCAAACTGAGAAGAATAAAAGTTGACAGTAATCAAAAAGAAATACTAAATTCTTGAAGAAATGTATATCCTATGTACAGAGTCTATAATTTGTGCTAATAGAAGAGTTAATGGCCGTCCGTCGTCCGGATAAACGTACAGACCAAGGGCGCATTCTTATAAGTAGCTTTTATGCTAAAGCTCCTAATAAGTAGCTCCATTCTTCCGCGCCGGCCAGGTGGCCGACAGTAGGGCGTAGGCTTTCTAGTTCTCGAGTCTGCCTGGCTGTGGGTTCGAATCCCGCTTTGGGCATGAATGTTTGTGTTTGTCCCGGGCTGCGTACAGATATAACTTGTGTAAAAGGCGCAAAATGACCATAGTAGTCGATGCCAAATTTCTAGAACCCCCCCCCCCATTCTTCCGCTACTTAATAAGCACTTGAGCAATCGTGCATCGACAAAGCGATTTCACGTGCGCGCGCCGATATCAGTAATGCTTAAAAGATGAACAGAAAGTAACAATATATTCCTTCTTGATAAATCGATTAATATAAGACATACCATTATCTCTGTATTCTTTACATTCTGTCACGTGGATTTCGTCAGCGAGAACGATCTGCGAAAGCGAGAGGAGCTGATGACGCTAGGAGAAGACGTCACGATAGGAGAGCCACTCCAAAAGAATTAAGGAAAAAGGAGGGGAGAAGAGGAGAGAACGTAGCATGGGAGTAACGACGACGGTCGACAGAGCTCAGCCGGAACGATTTAAGACGGAAAAATGCACCGCTAACCTGTTGGAAAGAGGACGACGAAAGGCGCAGTGAAGAAAGCAGAAGCAGTTTGCTTCCTGCGAGAAACGCCAGCGAGTGAGGCGTTATACGACGGGCGAGTCGACAACGAGTCGGCGACAGCGGCCGGCGAACGAGAAAACGTCGATCGTCGCCAGGAAGGTAACGAACGGCGACCTGGCTTCTACCAATGCCAAGACGACGAGGTATGGCGAAATCTCCTCTTAAAAACTGTCGAGCGTGTGCTTGTTCATCTGGAAAACGAAGCCGCTACGGAACCCGACCGAGAAAAGTGTGAGGAACTGCCTTCAACCTCGTGCGAGTCGTCTTCAGCAAGTGGAGCGTTCCCGACGCGAGAAAGCGAGGAACTCTGCCTTCAGCGGTACGGTAGAACTCTTAATATTCGTGAATATAATGGTTTATCACTCGAACGTGCCGTACTGAACGTTACTGCGTTTGCTACGGAAATTCAGCCGTCTCATTTAGAACTTTTTAGAGCCACGTTTGCTCACGACGCCGACGAACTGAACGTAAGCGAATCGGTACTCGGGATCTATCCTTTTTCTCTCGGCGCTTACTTCCTGAGAGGAGCTGGGGGATTTATCCTGAAGTATCAGATAGCTGGTTCCCTTACCTAACCGGACTTGTCAAATATATCGTTTACAAAGACTTTCGCGATATGCTACGCAATAGGACCTTTTCTTGACGAATTGTTTTTCTCATGCTAGAGGTGTATGGACAATTTTGTGCTACGTGATAGTACTGCTCTAAACGCCGGTAGTAAATAACTTAATTATTTATGCTCTTTTGGTTACAGCTACGTTAATTCAAGATTTAGTCACAGTCCCGACTCATTTGCCAGTTTCGACCGGAAGTGCGTCTCCGAAAAGCAAAACTGCTGTAATAAGAGAAGAGTGTAGCACCGTGTGCAGCATTTTTTTTTCCTCACCCGCAATTCAGCGATCGACTTAATTCTAGTCCATATTATTGCGCTTCAAGTGTGCCGACATCGGGTGTGTTTGTGTCTCATAGATAGTGTGGTATTTCAGTGAGAATTATAAATTTTATCCAGTTTGGTGCTATAGTGCTTCGTCATAACGTAGTTCAACGGTATTTTCCTTTCTAGTTATAAGTGCGAGGCTAACGAGAAATACATGCTCCGGCACTGAAAAGTCACCTGATCATGGACTTTTCTCTTTCTCCTAAGCACCATCTATCTATCTATACATAGTATAAATCTAAGTCACTTCCCCGGTGTATGTGCTCGATAACCTTAAGAACTACTGCATCGATTTTTATGAAACAAGTTTTGTTTGTTAGGGGATTTATGTAGAAACTTTGTAGGCTAGGTATTAATTCATAAAAATTGGTTTTATATTAAATTATTTACGTTAATTGCTCTCAAAATGCGTCAACATGGCTGCTCATCATATGGTGATTGGCGATCGAAACGCATAGCGCCATCTCTTGAGCAAACAAACAAACATAAGCTAATTCTACTTCATCTTAATAGCTGAGTAAATTTGCAAGAACATTGTTTCTCACATGGCCAACTGTATGTTGCCTGTTCTAGAGTTAGCGATCCTAGAAATTTATACATTTGCAGTAAAGATGCAACAACAGTAAATGTCGTTTATAAGGAAGTACTCAAGACTTAGGTGTAGTCCAAAAAACTTCCATTAATTTTTTGACTTTAAATAAAGGTTTTTTAAAATTTACCTATACTGTAACTCCACAACTTAATATTTCAATAAACTAATTCAATAAAAAAATAAAAAATATATAATACAAAAAAATTCAAAAGAACTCAATGAAATACGTAATATTTTTGCGATAGGCTGCCATGCTTTTTTCTCCTCTAACAGCTGTGTAAACAGAAACCATGCGAAGCGAAACCGAAACCTTTTTTCTCCTCTAAACTTTTAAACTTCCCCTCACAATTATACCAGGGGACACTCCTTTCTGCCAAATAAAAAAACAAAGTGCTACTGCAAAATTACTTCGTCAATCTTCCTTGATAGTTTGGGATGAAGCTACTATGGCCAGGGCCGTTCTTAGGTGTTATGCGGCCCTACGCGGGGGGGCTCCGCCCCCCATGGAATCTCTGCGAAAATGCGTGGAAATTTGACCAAGGAGACGTTTTCCTGTTACGTTACGAGGTCATCTCCCTGCGTCTCTTTTTCGCCCCCTCGGAGTAGTTCGATGCTACAATTTAGCCATTAAAAAAAAAAACGGGGGAGGGCGCCTCACGGGGGGCCCCTCACGTTCGGGGCCCTACGCGGATGCGTAGTCAGCGTATGCCTAAGAACGGGCCTGCTATGGCAAATAAGGTTGTTGTTGAAGCTTTGCATCGCACTCTGAAAGATCTTAGAAACTCCAATCAAATAATGGGTGGCTTGACATTTTTATTCAGAGGTGACTTTCGTCAAACTCTACCAGTTATAACAAAAGGTACAATTGCTGACGAAGTAAATACTTGCTTAAAAAGTCTTTTATTTGGGAGCATGTTATTCACCTTTCACTCACTAAAAACGTGAGGGTCCTTTTAAATAATGATCAACAGGCAGATGCATTTTCTACAAAATTGTTGAAAATTGGTTGTGGCAGTGAACCAGAAGTAAATGGTAGGATAAAACTTGATTCTTCATTGTGCAATTATGTCGAATCACTAGATTCTTTGATTGAAAAAATTTACCCCGATATTTCTAATATTCAGTTCAAGTCTTTAGGATGGTTCCAAGAGAGGACTATATTAACAAAACATAACGATTCTGCTAACCTAATAAACTTAAAAATAATGAATAAAGTTGAAGGAAATGTAAAACAGTATTGTTCCATCAACACAGTTTTACAAACTGAAAATGCAGTACATTACCCTGTGGAATTTTTAAACTCATTACAACCTTCTGGTTTTCCACTTCATTTATTACAACTTAAAATAAATGTGTTCCTATAATGTTACTTAGAAATTTAAATCCTCCAACACTTTGTAATGGAACAAGGTTAATTGTGAAATTGTAACCTTATACCCTTGATTTTGATCATCACACAATGGGTGCCAAT
>JAHWFO010025891.1:451753-464939 GCA_023313115.1 Rhysida immarginata
CCCCCCCTTCTTAAGATCAGAATCCAATGCGATGAATTCTAGGACAGCCAGCTCAATAAAATGCTCAAATAAATTCAATACACAAAATCAAGGACATAGGTTGGGTTCTTTTAAAAGTGGCAGGTTGTGACTTATTTATTTCAATAAGTAAAGCAGGGTTTGGAGTTAAATAAATATTCTCTTTATTCAAAGGTAAATAAACCAACGAGACACAAAGTTAAATAAAGCCTTAAATCTATATGAAGAAAAAGTAGATAGATCTTAACACGAGAAAAGAAAGTTAATACTAAAATTCCCAAGTACTTATATCTAATATAACATGCAAAATTCAATAAATATCAATAAAAATTCAATTTGCTCTGAGGAGAGAGATAGTTCTACTCAAAATTCTAATTTTAGAAAGTTCTCTCAAATACATTTCCTTATCGTACCTTTTTGTCATGACACTCATTCTAATCAATATATCAAATTTCTGTTCTACTTACAATTACGTAGTTCAAACACTGCAGACTTGTCAAGCACTTTTAATCCACTTTAATGCACTAAAACACCTTTGTGTTAAACAGGCCATAAATTATATCACTCTGAAGCACAAAAACAAATCTGAAGAAAATCCGGATCGATTAGTGAGTGAGTCCACTGGAAGTCTCAAAATGTCCCCACTAAGTTCAACAGAAAATCTCGCAAAATATGCCGTTGTCTTCTTCTCTCATTGTCGGGTTCCAACTATGCCTGTCGCTTGAAGAAAAATCTCGTTGCTCTGAAGAATATCGCATTAATCGCTTACAATTTCTCTGAAGAATGTCGGGGTTCCAATTTCCATATTTTGATTCTAATCATAACAGACGACTCTGAAGAACATTAATCACATACATGTTCCATTTCAATGTTACTTATTCGGGAGTCTCTTTATATCACTAAATGTCCAATCGGGAGTCACTATACCATAATGTCAAATTTCCCATATTATATGATGACTTATGAGTTTCTGCAAGCCTTGATTTCGGGAGTAAAGAGCCACCGGATCGCATTGGTGACTACGGAGGTTACGTAGCCGCCATGGCGCATCTCAACTGACCCTCCTCCTTCAATCAGCCGACGGAGAGAGCGTTCCGCCTCCCCCTTCGACTACCTACTTGCTTGACCCATATCTTCTTTCTACTTATATTTTGATGAGCCAGCTCACACCATGAATTGAATTAGAAATCAGCCTAGCTACTTGGCTAACTGTGGAAGTTGCACAGCAGCGTTTTTCGCAAATGCTATCTCCAATCAATTCCATAACTTTCCGTTATTTCAAACGAGAGGAAAAGGCGCGCAGTCTACCTCTAGCACTTCTCAAGCATGACTCATGAAGAAGTTTCGGTTTCTCTCTTATTTATAGCTTCGCAAGCATCCGCTCTCTTCCCCTCTTAACAATTCACAAATTCAAAAAGTGAATAAACCATAAAAATAGCAACGATCCCAAATACTACACAAAATCCGTGTTACAAACAATTCATTAAATAAATCAACATATCTATTTATTGGGGGATTCCAATGACCAGTATCAGCAATACTTATTAAAATTCGAAAAGAACGTCTCTTCCTGTCACTGCTCCACCCCTCCTTATTTCACAATCGTGTGCCTTCCAATAACTATCCAAATTTATAATTCTACATTATCTCCACTTGATATGCCACTACGTCAAAAACACTTACATTACTATATTCTCGTAAAGAAGTTGAATAATACCCTCTATTATTCCTATGATCAATTCTATTATAAAACGATTATTTTACCTAACAGGTGATAACGTCACAAAATCACTAAAAGATAATGTGATAGAAGGTTCAGTTATTACTGGAAGTGGTCTTGGTGAAACAGTTTTAATTCCAAGAGTCCCTTTAATACCTACAGACTTACCTTTTCAGTTCAAACGCATTCAATTTCCAGTTAAACTTTGCTTTGCCATAACAATTAACAAATCTCAAGGCCAAACATTGAAAGTAGCTGGAGTAAATTTGCAAGAAGATTGTTTCTCACATGGCCAACTGTATGTTGCCTGTTCTAGAGTTAGCGACCCTAGAAATTTATACATTTGCAGTAAAGATGCAACAACATTAAATGTCGTTTATAAGGAAGTACTCAAGACTTAGGTGTAGTCCAAAAACTTCCATTAATTTTTTGACATTAAATAAATGTTTTTAAAATTTACCTATACGGTATTTTTATTTCATGATTTAAAAAGCCCAGGCAACGCCGGGTGCGGGTTTGCTAGTGGATTAATATAAGTTTTCTACTTACCGACTAAACTTTTCCTCAAGTATTTTAAGATGAAAAATAATAATAATAGAGAACTAGAATTATCTATATAATAATTTAAAATGTCGATTTGTTGGATAACGGTATAATTAAATCCGTTCACATAAATTATTATCAATTTATTGTCATCGGCATCGGTAGTTCAATGGTTACCTGATCGCCTCTGATGCCCGAGGACGCAGGTTCGATCCCGGCTGAGGATGACGAAGATTTTTAGGGGGGAACTTCTGAGATTACGCACTTTCTTCGGAAGGGAAGTAAAGCCGTTGGTCCTGTGATCAATTTATTGTGACATTTCTCCAGAATATCACAAAACGATGTTTAAAAATGATTAAATTACAGTCCACTATTATTACATAAACATCATAAAATTTAAGCAATGATCAGAAAAACTTACTACATAATATAAAAATTGCTTTTAATCATTGTTTAATGATAACGTTTAAAATTAATTGTTTATTAAAGTTTAAAATGTTGAGGTTCAAAATCAAATAGAAAAATCAATTAAATTGAAAGTAGCTGGAGTAAATTTGCAAGAAGATTGTTTCTCACATGGCCAACTGTATGTTGCTTGTTCTAGAGTTAGCGACCCTAGAAATTTATACATTTGCAGTAAAGATGCAACAACATTAAATGTCGTTTATAAGGAAGTACTCAAGACTTAGGTGTAGTCCAAAAACTTCCATTAATTTTTTGACATTAAATAAATGTTCTTTAAAATTTACCTATACTGTATTTTTATTACATGATTCAAAAAGCCCAGGCAACGCCGGGCGCGGGTTTGCTAGTAAATGTATAAATGTATTTCTCCTTTACTGCTAAAGCTCCTCCTTGGAATGTTTACAAGATTTTATTATACAAGAGCAGGATTTGTGATAAAATATATTAATTAAAAAATAAATAAAATATTTCTTTTAATTAAATGGAGTTTTTATTTATTTTTTTAATGAATATATTTATTGTTTTGTATTCACGTTCCTGCGTTCTTGTCATTTACTCTGCCGAATCCACGTGACACATTCACTGTATTAGCACGTGAATTCGACTTGAAGGGATCCACGAAAAATTCTGAAAAGTTGAAACAGCCGAACTAAGACTTTGATGGTCATATTTCTGAAAACAGAATTTGAAAAAGTTAATTCGTTTTCAAGTTATCATGCAAACGGCGGCCGGACGGCCGGAAAAAAGTACAGACCAAGGGCGCATTCTTATAATTAGCTTTTATGCTAAGCTCCTAATAAAAATATTGCAACAATTAAAATTCCTTTGCCCATTCTGAGTTTAACAATAATACTATCGTAACAATCGCAACCACTATTTTTGATTAGCCTTGGACCTCGTGACACTTGATTAGCCTTGGACCTCGTGACACTTGATTAGCCTTGGACCTCGTGACAATAGGATCGCTTGGAGTTACACAGGCACAAACGAATAGACTTTTGATTATATATATATATTGATTGACAACTGTATGTCGCTTGCTCTCGCGTCTCTAGCCCTGACTCTCTATTTATTTTGGCTCCCGAAGGTAAAACAACGAACGAAAAAACACACAAATTTGTATGGATGAATTCGCACAGGCCTACCACGAGATAATGATACGGATTCAAAAAAGAAAATTGTAATTTTCAATAAGAAGAAGCTCTTCATGTCGTTTACTTTGCGTTTGTGGCGACGAAGTGAATGCTTCTGCCATTTCTTCATTTTTCTAAAAAGGGTTAGTCCATTTCCATAAAAATGCGTCATTGCATAGTTTAAGAACATCTCTAAGTGAATTACTTTAAAAAAAATTGACGAAGGGAGGGAGTCTAGTGGTAGGGGATAGCTAATACAGCTTTTTTTTTTAATAATTAATGTAATTTTCGATCATTAAAATAATTTTTCATATCAATAAAATAAAGTTTCTTTAAAAAAACTTAGTTTCACGTAGAAAAATAAACATTCACATCAATAAAATAATAGTTCACATCAATAGAATAATTTTTCACATCAATATAACGTAGTGAAGCAGTGAAGCAGAAATACATTTATACGTTTATTAAAAAGATATTAACCCCCCCCCCCACCGCCTCCCGAGTAGGATAAGGCAAGTCATCTATTTTTACCCCTTCATCTGCACTTTTATCCCCAAGTTTTTTTTAATCAATATATTGATTTTCTCGAACGTAATATATGTAAAAAATGTAAAAAACCTCGTATCTTCTTTCCTTTCCGAACGTATGATATATCACATGCCATATGTTGCCATAGTTCTAAGGACCAAGTGACTGCCACCAACGCAAAACCGATCCCACTAGAACAATTGGGCGTAAACTTCATATTAATGTAGATCTTGCCTAGAGGAATCCGGATACTGGATTTTACGCCTGTAAGTACCTAAATTGCTCATAGATATGTTGCCCTCTCTGAATCCCACCCCCGTAATTCCGACCCCCGTATACCAATCAAAACCAAACTAAATAGTGTAGTAAGCTACATTCCGAATTTCAACCTTCTACCTCAAAAAATGTAGAAATTATGAAGGGGACGGACTGACATTATAAAACCAATAAGTAGCTCCATTCTTATTCTACTTACGAGGGTCAGTCAAATGAAAACCGGAAATATTTTTTTACACCTCCTTTATTACCGATAGAGTTGGTACACTATTTTTCAATGTACTCCCCATCTTTTCGATGCATTTCTGCTATCGAGTCGGGAAGGCATGGATACCTCGGGAAAAAAAAAACTTCATATAATAAAGATCTTGCTTTTAGGAATCTGCATACCGAATTTCACTCCATTATATGCATAAATACCCCTAGACCATTTGGTCTCCTCTAATTTTCACTCCCAAAACCCCGACCTTAGTGGGCTAATCAAAACCAAACTAAATATTGAAGGTGCACATGCCCATAGTAAGCTACATTCCGAATTTCAACCTTCTACCTCAAAAAATGTAGAAATGATGTAAAGGTGATTCAAACCGTGTGTAAAATAAAACCATTAAGTAGCTCCATTTTTCCGCTACTTAATATGCTTATAGATTATGAGCACTTGAGAAGTCGTGCGTTGACAAAGCGCGCGCCGATGTCAATTATGCTTAAAAAATGAACAGAAGTAACAATATATTCCTTTTTGATAAATCGATTGTTATATGAAATGCCAGTATCTTTGAATTCTTTACACTCACTGTTTTAGCAAGTGAACTCGACTTAAAGGGGTCCACGAAAAATTCTGAAAAGTTGATACGGCCGAGCTAAGACTTTGATGGTCATATTTCTGAAAACAGAATTTAAAAAAATTAATCCGTTTTCAAGTTACCGTGCAAACGACGGACGGGCTGACGGCCGATGAAACGTACAGACCAAGGGCGCATTCTTATAAGTAGCTTTTATGCTAAAGCTCCTAATAAAACGTAAGATCTTAGTTCGCTGATTATCATTAATGGAAACGTTGCTACAGGAAGTCTGAATCAACATTGACATAATTTTGTTATGAATTTGTAAAAAATTCTGTAAAATTTGGACAATATATCTATAGTAATAGTTAAATTATTGCTATAGAATTTGTAGTGGTCTTCATCCACACGACCTGTACACAAGTTGCTAAGTTTTCGTTAGCAGTTGACATTTTAAAGTAAATGTTTAATGTAGATGCCACTAGATGGCGCTAATTTCTCTACGGTTTTACATTACGTTTTATTGAAACGAATTTACATTTTTATCATGTGAAACTACGTTTTATTGATGTGAATGGTTTTTTTCCAATATGAAACCACGTTTTTTTGAAAGAAACTATACTTTATTGATCGAAAATTACGTTTTATTCATCGAAAAAAGCAGTAACTCCAAAATGAAATTAATATTGTTCAAAATCTTATGTTACTGGTAGTGATATTTATCAGTAACTTATATAACGTCGATATACTTTTATGACAAATATCTGGCCGTTTAATGAAGATCACATAGTGGTTCAATGTTGTCTGTCTTATTAGGAGCTTTAGCATAAAAGCTACTTATAAGAATGCGCCCTTGGTCTGTACGTTTATCCGGCCGTCCGCCGTTTGCACGATAACTTGAAAACGAATTAACTTTTTCAAATTCAGTTTTCAGAAATATGACCATCAAAGTCTTAGCTCGGCCGTATCAAATTTTCAGAATTTTTCGTGGACCCCTTCAAGTCGAATTCACTTGCTAAAACAGTGAGTGTAAAGAATACAAAGATAATGACATGTCATATAACAATCGATTTGTCAAGAAGGAATACATTGTTACTTTCTGTTCATCTTTTAAGCATTACTGACATCGGCGCGCGCACGTGAAATCGCTTTGTCGACGCACGATTGCTCAAGGGCTCATAATCTATATTATTAAGTAGCTTAAGAATGGAGCTACGTATTGGTTTTATAATGTCTTAACTGTGTACCCCTTCATTATTTCTACATTTTTTGAGGTAGAAAGTTGAAATTAGAAATATAGCTTACTATGGGCATGCCCATCTGTACTATTTAGTTTGGTTTTGATTGGTACACTGGGGGTCGGAATTATGGGGGTGGGATTCAGGGAGGGCACCATATCTGTTTGCTATTTAGGTACGTAAAGGCGTGAAATTCGGTATCCAGATTCCTCTAGGCAACATCTACAGTACTATGAAGTTTAGGCCCCATTGTTGCGGGGGCGGCAGTCATTTGGTCCTTAAAACTATGGCAACATACGGCATGTTATATATCATACGTTCGGAAATGATGAAAAAGGAAAGAAGTTACCAGGTTTTTTACATTTTATACATATTACGTTCGAGAAAATCAATTTTCTTGATTAAAAAACTTGGGGAGAGATAAAATGTGCAGATAAAGGGATAAAAATAGATGACCGCAGGATCTGCCACTTGCCTTCCACTATTTGGGGGGGGGGGTTAATTTCTTTTTAATAAATGTATAAATGTATTTCTGTTCCTTTGTTAAAGCTCCTCCTTGGAATGTTTACAAGATTTTATTATTTTTATTTATACCGCAATACTCCCTTCTAGTTTGAGATTTACAACTGATAATTATAATTTCTTATCCGCTAACAATGCTCTCAGTAACAAATCTAACTATCATCTATTAAAAAACCTCCTCCCGCTTTGGCATAACGTATCAAGAATAAAAGAAAAATCAATGTAATAATTAATATGAAATCTAATATTCTTTATTTAAGATGCGTTGATGAAATTGGAAAATTGAAAAAATGTAAATGCTTATATTTAAAGAAAGGACAGATTAAAGGATTCGCTATGAACGAAATTAACACAAGTACTTATCATTAAGTGACATTAAATAAGGGATTGATTAAATACGCGCGCATGAAATTTAGTCTAAGCAGTCTATGCGTTTCACTTAAATCTAGAGGCCTGACCTTGAATAGATTAATGAGGGATAATTGCTGAGTAAGGAATCAATGCTCTCTGTTACACCTAGTTCAGTTATGCAAATGAGAGTCCTTGCAGTTACACTTGCAATAAGAGCTCTTTCTTTGTCACTCATTCGTAGTAACAACGATGTCGCCGATACACTTCACTTTCACTCACTTATGCACACTTTTTTTGAAACACAAATACACTTTTCCGCTGAGATGACCGACGTTGACAAACCGATGACCGTTGGCTTGTTCTAGACTCAAGTCGATCTCCACCCGTTGCTCAAGTGTGGCAATGCTCTGCACCTACAGATATCGCTTACATCCGCTATATCTTCAGTTTGTTAGCTTTTCTCTCACTGACGTCCGCTCATTCTTAAAAAAATAAGAATAGGGAAAACCCAAAGGAATAGCTGAGAAATCGAAAAATTCAAAATTGGTAGTTTTGTCGATTACTTTTAATTAGTTTTAATAAATGGCGTTCGTGGCGGACCTATCGTCTAACTGCTTTTAATATACATATATGGCATTCGTTGCGGCTATATAAAACTGTCATTTCTCTTGATCATGATCTATAAATAAAGTGGTCGTTGAACTAGGCAAGAAACAGGGTTAATGACTTTTTCTGCCACTGGTTGTATCCAGTCTGATAGGGTCCTAATTTTATTCGTATTTTTATCGTCAGCAAATACGATTTATTTATTTGGCCTTACTTATTGAACATGGTTTAAAATAGGTGATAAAATTTAATAAATGCTGATTTTAGACATTGCGAATGGTTGCTAATCAGACCCAAGGTCGCTCTAATGTTGGTCATGACAAGGCCGCCATTTTGCTTCGATCTCAAGAAATCTAACTTAAAAATTTGCTTCGAACTCAAGAAACTTGCTATTTAAAAATATAAATTCGTTTAAAATGACCGATTGCTCAGCTATAAATCGTTCTGATAGCACAACTATTAGTTTTTGATTGTTTAGTTTGATAGATCTATCCGCCATTTTGCTTCGAACTAATGCATGATAAGATACCTTGTCATGACCTATATTAGAGCGGCCTTGATCGGACCCGATGAGAAGGTTCGCCCTCTATAATGATCTTTTTCATTAATCTGATCCACCAATGGTGGGTGGAATAGTTCAACGACCACTTTAATTTACAGATTATGCTTTGACTAGCACCTAAATCTCGAATTCCTCCGACCAATCAGAAACAATATTGGTTGTTGCGCCCTCTTTTGTCCCTCTTTGCAGAGGCCTAATATCTCGAAGTCCATGATGTAAGATGAGCAGCCATTCAAAGCGTATTTTCTGATGACCTGAATGAAATGTTTAAACTATAAGGATATAGGGATGCAACATCGAATCAAAACATCGATGTTTTTCTGTAGTAGTATTTTCAGTAGAATGTTCAATTGCAAAAACAACGTTAAATGAATATAGTTTCAATTGCAAGAACGATAATTTCAATTGCTACTGGCGGACTCAGTGAAGTTATTTCAGAAACATCGGAATAAAATCTTCGATAACATCGGAAGGAAAACATAGATACATCGTAACAATAACATCGATATTTAAAAATGTAATCTCTTGCATCTCTAGTGTAAACTACTGCTAATGCTAGAGAAAATGAGTTTTGCCATTTAATATTGCTAGGATTAATCAGTTTCTGCCATACTTAACCATAGCGTAATCTGGCTAGCTTGATTTTTTTTTATTGAAACTTTCAAGAACAAGAATAAAGAGAAAAAAAATCATTCAATGACGAATTTACAAGAATAAATTCTACTAAAATGAATTTTTCTTTCAGTTTGATTTGTCTAATTTTTAGTATTTCATTTTTATCTTGTTTAGTTCAACTTTGCACTTTTATGCGATTTTTTTTTGTATAATGGAAATTTGTTTTCGATTTTTTTAACACTTGTTTTCTTGCACTGTGAAAAAAAACCATTTTTTTTTTTCCAAGATAAAAATCATCAAAGAAAATTCCTAATTATAGTTTAGATTTCGTTCATTATCGGTTAGGTAACAAAAAAATCGAATCTAATATCTTTAAATTGCAGATAATATTTTTATCATCTTTTTTTGCATCTATTATTATATTATATTATATTATATTATATTATATTATATTATAATATATTATATTATAAATATATATATAAAAATGGATGTATGTATGTATATATATTTGTGTCTTATACAAATTTCTAGTTTTATTCTGATCTTGATGAAATTATGCACACTTGACCTTCAAAGCAAGGAGAAGAGCACTGTCTACCTGACATTTCTCGAAAATTTTTTTTTTCGAAATTATTCAATAAAAATTGATATTCAGATGGCAGTGACATCCTTTGGGAGCATTTTAAAACATGAATTTTTCGATTTTTAAACATGAATTTTTACTATTATTAAGTAGTAAATAGTGCTTTATGATATATATATGAATGAATATAAGGTCTCATGAATGAATATAATGTTAAATTAATGGTAGTCTAAATTGTTTTAAATACACCTGGTTTAGTGGAACCATTATGGTTCTTTGGTACTTTCAATGCTGAAATATATTATGTTATATATCAAACAATTTGGATTGCTGTCTCATGAATGTATATAACGTAAAATTAATGATACTCGAAATTGCTTTAAAGGCACCTGGTTTAGTGGAACCATTATGGTTCATTGGAACTTTCAATGCTTAGATTTGGCATGTTATATATCTAACAACTTGGATTGATGTGTCATGAATGTATTTAACGTAAATATAATGATAGTCGAAACTGTTTTAAAGGCACCTGGTTTAGTGGAACCATTATGGTTCATTAGAACTTTCAATGTTAAGATATGGCATGTTATATATCAAACGACTTGGAATGATGCGTCATGAATGATATAAAGTAAAATTAATGATAGTCAAAATTGGTTCAAAGGCACCTGGTTTAGTGGAACCATTAAAATTCATTAGAACTTTCAATGTTAAGATATTGTATGTTATACAGGGTGATTCAGTCAATTTCTGACCATTTCACTCGAATGACGTGCATTAGGGATAAACAATTGAAAGAATATGAGCGCCATATCGAATTTCTAAATAATTGGAGTTTGTATTGTTGCAACGGCGCTGCATGGAAATCGTATTCTTGAAAAATGGCGCCCGCTTTATCAACAGAGCAGAAATACAAGGTTGTCGAATGGTATTTCGAGACAAAATCACCTGTAACCGTGCTAAGAAAGTTCCGGAAGGAGTATAAGTGTCGAGACGCACCAGGCAGGCAAGCAATCATGGATTTTGTCAAGCAATGGATGTGTTAAAGACAAGAAAAAAGGCGGGAGCGAAGTTCGTGTTCGAACGGCCGAAGTTGTCGAAAATGTTCGCACAAGGTTGGTCGATTCCCCTACCAAAATATCTGTTCGCCTGCGAGTCCTGACCTAAACCCATGTGATTTTTATCTCTGGGGGTTTCTTAAAGACAGTGTGTTCACTACAGCACCAAGAACCCTAGACCAGCTGCGACAAAGCATCGTCGACTGCTGCACCCTTGTGGATGCAGAAATCCTGGATAGAGTTATGAACAACTTCACCATTCGGCTGTGAGCAGTTCAAAACGTTCCTGGTGGCCACATTGAGCATATCATCAAGACTTTTCCACGGGAATAAAAACTCCAAACTGCCTAAAATATCATACTGAAATGCTAAGTTTGTAAACATTAATGGGTCAATAAATCATAGTCCTGAAATGGTCAGAAATTGACTGAATCACCCTGTATGTATACATATTTACATTGCGCTTTATATGTATAGAGAAGAGAAGACACAGAAAAAGATTATGAATATTGTTCAGAGAAACACTGCAGCTAAAAGACAGAAAGCTATTCGGGCGTCAGCATTATCTGAACAACGGGAGCTTTGTCTAGAGCAGAGGGTAATTTCAAGGAAAGATGGGTCTAAAGGATATTCCCCGGTGGTGAAGATTGATAGATTTCTTCAAGATTGGTGACTTTAATTTTAATTTTATTTTTATTATTTCACGATTTTCCCCATTATAAGGAGACTAAACTCATTTTAAATTTAAATTAATCATTTAAACCCCTTAAATCAATAAGTAATATTTTAATTTAGATTTCAAACTCATCGACTCACCTATTACATTGGGTGGCAGTACTATAAATTTGATGTTTGCACGAAATATTGATTCTTGTCTGTTGACATTTCTAACATAGTACATCATAGTACTGAAATGGTCAGAAATTGACTGAATCACCCTGTATATCAAACAACATGGAATGAGATGTCATGAATGAATATAACGTCAAATTATTGATAGATGAAATAGGATCAAAGGCACCTGGTTTAGTGGAACTATTATGGTTCATTGGATCTTTCAAAGCTAAGATATTGCATGTAATATATCAATCAATTTGGAATGACGTGTCATGAATGAATATAACATAAAATTAATGATAGTCGAAATTGTTTCAAAGGCACCTGGTTTAGTGGAACCATTATGATTCATTTCAACTTTCAATGCTATTAAAATATGCTATACTTATTGTGAACTTTGAGGTTCTGGCGCTGTGCTTGGTGGGACTATTTCACGGGGGAGCAAGGGCCGTGACCAGAGGAGGCGGAGGGATACGAGGGGGGAAAGATGAGGAAGAAGGCGAGAGGCGAGGAAGGGGATCGTCTCGCAGGCTGGCACGTAGCTGCTCTGGTTTTTTTTTATGTGTTCTCTACGAATGGTATGCATTCTTGGATGTAAACTATTGATGGAAAGGAATAAATAAAAAGATTAATTAAAGCATCTCCTGCTGAATTTATTTCCGAACTGACGACCAAGGTTCGTCTCACAGTGGCGCAGCCGACAGGGCAGGAGAGCAAGAGTTCGCACGTGGACCCGAGCACTGAGGCAGGAGTTCGCACGTGGAACTGCAGCCCAGAGAGAAATGCCAAATATTCGTGGATAACAACGTATTTCCGACGCCACATCGAAGATTAATAGTTGTGGGAATCAGGACACGTCATCGAGGATTTTTGGCGGCCGATGGAACAGGATTGAGAAGACCACCAAGCAGTCGAACACAACGCGAGAGACAGCGGAGCGAGGAATCCGGCAGGCGAACTCAACGAACCACAACGATCTACAGTGAAGGCGAGAACACCGGCAGACGGCGCAAAGAAGTGGCAGTTTGTTGATACAATGTGTTGGGCGGCGAGAATCGCTGGAGAAAGGAAAAGAAATATCACGAAAAGTCGTGGTGGTGGAAATCAAGGTGACGGACAAAATGAACGCTACTACCCTCATCTGAGATCCAGGCACCCGGGTAGGTGAATTTTTGAGCTAAACAGGGGGGAACACACAAATTCTTGACACACATATAATTTCTCTCGGTTATGAAATGCATGAAAAGGGGGTCATATTTTTAAGCTTATCTTTTTTTATATAAGGTGTCAGTTATATAATTTTTTTTCTCGCCCTCTTTTGTGATTGTTTAAGCTTAGAATTAGAC
>JAHWFO010025891.1:469939-489114 GCA_023313115.1 Rhysida immarginata
GCCTCGCGGGTCCACACAATGACGTATATTAAAGATAGACTCCGAAGCAATTGTTTTAACTTGAAGCAAAATGGGAAGCTCCATGCCCAGAACCGTCATGGCCGAAAGTGAGTGAAGATGATGCAAAACACATGGCTAAACATGAGAGTAACTGATTAATAATTCTTTCATACGTCGATCACGGAGTGATAAGTTTATCTTTTCGTTTACCTTGTATTTGAAGTATTTTATTATATTTTATAAACATTTTTCGATCATGGTTTCAATTTCAATTTCGTTTCGTTCGTCTTTCAGTTATGTGTTTTCATTTTAGTTACGTATATTTGATTTACGCTTGTGAAAAATGATTCCTGATGCTTTTTCGTGTCTGTTTGTACAGTTGTGTGCAGAACAACTTTGAGGAATGGTTTTGAATTAATTATTCCTCGGGCCCAAAGCCTTTAAAAACAAAGCAGCCACACAGCTAATTACTCCACGGCTCACTTTTGCCCAGTACTGTCATGGTCAATTTGCTTCACTTTTTGCCGCTGTTAACAATAGAATTCGGAGTCTATCTTTAATATACGTCATTGGGTCCACATGTGTAGTAGCCAGTGTTGGGCAAAATGTAATTGTTTTGGCAATTAACAACTAAAAATTAAATTGCCAAAAATTTGCCAAAAATTACCAAAAATTGTAAATTGTTAAACTACAGCTACAATTAATTAATTGTAATTGTTAAAAACATAAACGTATTTTTTACTAATAATTTTTTTTAAATATTAGTGTAAGACATTGTTGCAATAATTAGGCTACAGTCCGTAGAATTTGTAACCATTTCAAAATAAGTACAATAAGGGGAGAATAAGAAAATGGTAGACAAAGACGTGTGTTTAATTTCAGTAACTTTTAATTTGGTTTGATTACACAAAATTGTGTTGACAATTATTTCCTTAATTTGCTAAGATTATTCTCGTATTTTAATACAACTCTTTTCTCAAACATGTTGTCAGACACTTTATGACTTTTTGGTTGATTTGCCATTGTTGCAAAAGAAAAAAGTCGTTCGACTGAAGCGGATGATGGCAAAGGCGTATTATATTTTAAGAACACTTTTTTTATTTCTGGGTATCTGTTGAGAATTTCCAGTTCTTGACTTTCTTCAGCAAAGAAATGGAGCATTGATAACTCAGCTTTAGTTAGTGGTACATCAGAAGGTCGGCTTGTTTGAATCATAAAATTATCAGAATCTGAATCAGACTCAAAATTAAAAAATGTATTCTCTGTTTTTGTATCCTTTGGTAAAGTTGGTACTTCTTTTGGTTGTTCATGCATGTGTTTGGATATGCAGGTTTTAAATATTTTTAAGGCTTTGTCATGATCTGCAGGCTGTAAGCAAGCCAGCCATTTGTTTTTAAACCGTGAATAAGATAAATTAGCAATGATAGCATTTTCAGATTCCAGCGTGTTAATATCAAAAAAAATTTTAAATCTCGTCTCCACACTATGCCTGTAAGTTGCAAATAAAGGCTGGCAGTAGAAAAAATTGTTCTTTTTTTCAATTTTCAGCAATTTTTTTTAAAGCAAGAAGGCAAGGTAACACGATTCCATAATAAGTGTTTGTCTCACTGTGCATAATATCGAGTGCTTCTGCAAGTGGTGCAGCACATGCTATATATTCATTTATATAATCAAATTCACTGTCTGTTAACGCATTTTTAATATTTAAAGCTTTATGTAATTACAAGTTTTTCACTCTGATTTTCAAAATTTGCTGTAGCGCATCAAACAAACTGTTCCATCTTGTTTCACCTGGTCGACTCAATGTATGCTTAAGTATATCTTGTATAATTTCGGCTGTTTTCGGCCGACCTGCAGCTTTCCATAAAACATTACATTTTTTTATTACAGCAGCATGTTTATCTGACATTAGGGTGTCTTTCCCTTTCAAAATTTTGTTGGCATCTGTTGTTGCACACAAACTTAATGTGTGTGCACAACAACTTAAATGTGCTGGTAGCAGTTCTTCACTAGTTGAAGTTTCAGGAATATTTACATCAAGCTGATTCTCTGCTTCTCAAAATGCAAAATACTTCCAGAAACGGGTAAGGGGAATTCGGAATCTGACATAAACTCTTCCTCTTCGTCCTTATTTAACTTCTTTTCTTCTGCTTCAATGGTATCAATACTGGACAGTTGCACACCAAATATTTTAAATGCTTTAATAAAGTTAGACCCATTATCAGTTATTGATGCAACTATTTTATTTGCATCCAGACCATAGTCACCATTTATCTCCCGTATTGCCGATAGTCGGTCATAGCTGTGGGTACCCGTCAGTCTGTGTCCGGCTAAAGCTACCGATATCCTGTGTAAATCATTTGTAATCCAATGCGAAATGAATTTCTTTTCCTACTTGACCAAATGTCGATTGCTGTGCACACATAATCAACTTTATACAGGGTGATTCAGTCAATTTCTGACCATTTCACTCGAATGACGTGCATTAGGGATAAACAATTGAAAGAATATGAGCGCCATATCGAATTTCTAAATAGTTGGAGTTTGTTTTGTTGCAACGGCGCTGCATGAAAATCGTATTGTTGAAAAATGGCGCCCGCTTTATCAACAGAGCAGAAATGCAAGGTTGTCGAATGGTATTTCGAGACAAAATCACCTGTAACCGTGCAAAGAAAGTTCCGGAAGGAGTATAGGTTTCGAGACGCACCAGGCAGGCAAGCAATCATGGATTTTGTCAAGCAATTTCGTGCCACTGGATGTGTTAAAGGCAAGAAAAAAGGCGGGAGCGAAGCTCGTGTTCGAACGGCCGAATTTGTCGAAAATGTTTGCACAAGTTTGTTCGATTCCCCTACCAAAAAATCTGTTCGCCGCCTATCCATTGAAGAAGGGCTGTCGTATACCACGACGTGGCGAATTTTGAGAAAGGATTTACACCTGTTCCCGTATAAGATCCATGTTTATCAGGAGTTAACAGACACTGGAAGGCAGAAGCGACAACAATTTGCGATGGAGTTTGGAGCAGAAATGGAAGCCAATCAGGACATTGTGGACAACCTGTGGGTGTCAGATGAGGCCTTCTTCCATCTGTCAGGTGACGTTAATAAACACAACGTTCGTTTTTGGGGTTTCCAGCACCCTCATGAGATCCATAAGTCACCTCTTCATCCACGAACTGCGAGGAGGCGTATACAGCTTCGACATCAATGGTTTCAACAGGATGGGGCTAGGCCTCACACCACTAATGAAGTGCTAGATTTTCTCAATCAGAAATTCGGAAATCGTGTCATTTCAAACAGGTTTCCAGATCGATTCGTGTGTGGCATTCTTTGGCCCCCTACGAGTCCTGACCTAAACCCATGTGATTTTTCCTTAAAGACAGTGTGTTCACTACAGCACCAAGAACCCTAGACCAGTTGCGACAAAGCATCGTCGACTGCTGCACCCTTGTAGATGCAGAAATCCTGGATAGAGTTATGAACAACTTCACCATTCGGCTGCGAGCAGTTCAAAACGTTTTCGTGGTGGCCACATTGAGTATATCATCAAGATTTTTCCACGGGAATACAAAACTCCGAACTGCCTAAAATATACTGAAATGATGACATTATTTCCACATATATTAAGTTTGTAAACATTAATGGGTCAATAAATCATAGTACTGAAATGGTCAGAAATTGACTGAATCACCCTGTATATTTCCGATTTGATCATCATTATTAGAGACTTTTTGCAACCTCAAACGATATGCGAAATACGAAAGGCGAAATGCAAAAGGTGACATTTCGTCTTTCTCCTTTCGTATTTCGTTTTGAGAGTTTTTGCACCCGCGAAATAAGAAATGCGAAAAGAGAAATGCGAAAAAGAGAAATTCCAGAGTTTCGATACTGCCAACATCAGGTTTTACTTCTACACTGCTCAGCTCACTCTGGTATCTGATTCTCAGCACCATGGCAGCAAGGAGAAGTAAGTACTATTAAAGTTTAAAGCTATAACTCGTGGTGGGATTTAACATTGTGTTAAACAACTGCGAAGCAGTTTCCCGTCGGACGCCATGTTGGTTAACGTGAGGAACTTGCTGTCAGAGCGTGGAGGTTGGGCGCAGCACGCATACGCGACGACACATTTGGTTACCAAAGGTGGCAACGAAATTTTTTAGAATTTTCTTATTTCGTTCGACCAAAGCTGGCATGACCAAACGGTACATGGCAGTCACATGACCAAAATGCCACCTATCGCATTTCACCTTTCGTATTTCGCATATCGTTTGAGGTTGCAAAAACTCTCTAATTTATTTTCATGGTAGTCTTCTATACGTCGACTTAAAGTTCGCCGACTTATTAAATTAAGACCCATCTTTGAGGTTTGTAAATCTACAAAAATTTTAGAAAAATATGGATCTTCCACGGTTCTCAATGGAATCATTGAATGGATAAAATATTTGACAATATTATCTTCAAACATTTCCTGTGAAACTTTCTGTGTTGTGCCATGTTTAACTTTGTTTGTGGAAGCACCAGCCCCTTCATTTGCATACGTTGTTTCTGTTTTCTTTCTTTTAATGTATGCTTTATATTCGTCCACACAATCTTGTCCATGCTTTCGCTTCATGTAACTGAGAAAATTAGACGTACAGTTATTGTATCCTTTCACTTTAATTTGCTGGTTGTTTGTGCATATCATACACAAAGCCACAATGATATTAGCATTAGACTCGTTTGGCAAGTACTTAAAAGAGTTCCGTCCAATAATTGAAGCCGTGGCTGCGATGAAAATTCCTCACTTCTGGACACTGGGGATGAGCTTTCACTCATATCCGAAGAGTTTAAGGAAATGTTGCACTCTTCATTTATTCTTAACATTTTGACAGTTTGATGGGATTTCACAGTTCATTCACAAACAATGTTCGATTTGGGAACTCCTTAATTTCACTATAAAGTTTAATTAAATAATTGATAGGCGTTATATAGGGGATTACTTTTCTCTTGAATAATTATAATTATTAGGATAAGCTAGGATTTTTATACTTACAGATCAATCCAACAAAGTTGTAGCAGAGGTTGTTGGTTGAATGATTTTAAACGAATGTTTGAAGATTGCATTTAATAAATTGAGGGAAGGAAGGAAGAAAAGAATAAATTCAACTATTTTTCTAAAGATATGGCATAATCATATATATATTCAGAAGTTGGAAAATTTGTAAAGTTAATTAAAATTGTTAATTGTTTTGGCTACAATTAAAAAAATTATTTGCAATTACTTCAATTGCAAAAATTTTAACTGCAATTGATTTAATTGTACAATGCAACTAAAGTATATTAATTGCAATCAATTTAATTGTAACTTGCAATTAATTTTTAATGTAATTCAATTTAATTGCAATAAAATCAATTGCAATTAATTTTTTAATCAATTGATTAGTTGATTGAAAATTTAATTGATAAATGCCCAACACTGGAATCTTGTAAACATTCCACACATTTATTAAAAAGAAATTAATCCCCCCCCCGGTAGGGTGAGGCAAGTAGCACAACATTAGCTATTTTAACCCTTTTATCTGGACTTTTTACCTCTCCTCAAGTTTTTAATCAAGAAAATTAAATTTCTCGAACGTAATATGTAGAAAATGTAAAAAAGTTCGTATTTTCTTTCCTTTCTCATCATTTCCGAACGTATGATTTATCACATGCCATATGTTGCCATAGTTCTAATAGACCAAGTGACTGCCAACCCCCAATCCGACCCCAATGGAACAACTGGGCCTAAACTTCATAGTAATGTAGATCTTGCCTAGAGGAATGTGGATACTGAATTTCACGCCTTTACGTACCTAAATAGCACATAGATATGCCGTCCTCTCTGAATTCCACTCCCGTAATTCCGACCCTAGTGTACCAATCAAAACTAAACTAAATAGTGCAGATGGACATGCCCATAGTAAGTTACATTCCGAATTTCAACCATCTACCTCAAAAAATGTAAAAATGATGAAGGGTGATTCAAATCGTGTGTAAAATAAAACCAATAAGTAGCTCCATTTTCCGCTACTTAATAATAAGCTTATAGATTATGAGCGCTTGAGCATTCGTGCGTCGACAAAGCGATTTCACGTGCGTGCGCCGATGTCAATAATGATTAAAAGATGAACAGAAAGTAACAATGTATTCCTTCTTGACAAATCGATTGTTAAATGACATGCCATTATCTTGGTATTCTTTACACTTACTGTTTTAGCACGTGAATTCGACTTCAAGGGGTTCACGAAAAATTCTGAAAAATTGATACGGGCGAGTTAAGACTTTGATGGTCATATTTTTGAAAACAGAGTTTGAAAAAGTTAATTCGTTTTCTAGTTATCGTGCAAACGGCGGACGGCCGGCCGGATAAACGTAAAGACCAAGGTCGCATTCTTATAAGTAGCTTTTATGCTAATACTCCTAATATAACTGATACGTTGTCCTCTCTGAATCCCACCCCCGTAATTCCGACCTCAGTGTATCAATCAAAACAAAACTAAATAGGACATGCCCATAGAAAGCTACAATCCGAATTTCAACCTTCTACCTCAAAAAATGTAGAAATTATGAAGGGGTGCACAGTTAAGACATTATAAAACCAATAATTAGCTCCATCCTTTCGCTACTGAATAATATATATTATGAGCGCCTGTGCATTCGTGCGTCGACAAAGCGATTTCACGTGCGCGCGCCGATGTCAATAATGATTAAAAGATGAATAGAAAGTAACAATGTATTCCTTCTTGACAAATCGATTGTTATATGACATGCCATTATCTTGGTATTCTTTACACTCACTGTTTTAGCACGTGAATTCGACTTGAAGGGGTTCACGAAAAATTCTGAAAAATTGATACGGGCGAGATAAGACTTTGATGGTTATATTTCTGAAAACAGAATTTGAAAAAGTTAATCTGTTTTCAAGTTATCGTGCAAACGGCGGCCGGACGGCCAGACGGACGGCCGGATAACCGCACAGACCAAGGGCGCATTCTTATAAGTAGCTTTTAATGCTAAAGCTCCTAATGAAGACTGGATCGACCCATTTATGAGTGCTTCCTTATTCAAATGTGTCTAAGAAAATGATAAGCACCAGGCATAGTTCTCGATGAATAGCGTGGACGCACGTTCAAACTAATGACAGCATTGCATTAAATATATATTTAAGATATTGATTTTAATAATTTTCTGTTGAAATTTCACTGCCAAAGGAAATCAATATAATTCCTTGAGAGTTAAAAAATTATTTTCAGTTTTTTTTAATGTTCAAAATTACTTTCCTATGCTTTACTGAATGGCTACCAGACATGGGTGCACGATGATATGTGTGGACTTTTCCAGGCAATTTTTTAGACAACGCGCTCATAGAATGCTCGATTCAGTCTTTATTGTAGTTGACATCATTGAGCAGCACCAGTCAGCGCTAATTGCTACTTCTGATAATAATAATAATAATAATAATAATAATAATAATAATAATAATATTACTAATTACTCTGCAAGACCTTCTCTTCACCGGTGTTTTTTGTCCACATCAGTCTCCATAAGACTCCCACCTCATTATCTGTTTTTCTCCACATTGGGTGACTTTTATTAAGATTTTATATTTTTTTATATTTTCCATTAAAAGGAGCACATATTTTAAATTAATATTATATTACTACAAATCCTACTCTTATATAGTTATTACTAATCTATCTATTTAATCAGGGTGTATCAGGTTCGATGGTCATAAATTACCTAGCGAGATCCTTTGCATGATTATAAACTTAAAATTCCTTATGCAAAATGTTCAAAACTCAAATGTTAAGGGCCTAAATCATGCGAAGTTTGCTGAAAACCTGTCGAAAATGTCATTCAATCTCAACAATTGCCACCGATTTAATTGTAATCGCCCCTTTGAATTTAATAAACTGCTGGTGCGGAAAGTTCATAAATGACGTAACGACGCAATTTAAATTTTGAGTTTTCGACATTTTCGATAAGGAACTTTAAGTTTGTAATCATGCAACTTGATACACCCTGTATATACAAAGAAGGGCGTTTGTTTGTGGGTTTGTTTGTATTTTATAAAAATCTACAGTTTTATTGCGATCTTGATGAAATTTTGCATACCGTACTTGACCTTCAATGCATGCGGAAGGTCACTATCTACCTCAGATTTCGAAAAAATAATAATTATCGATAATAACTCAATATTCATAATGATGGCAGGGCATATTAATAAGAAAGATCTCATGACCAATAATGCAAGGCAAAGTTTGTGCAAAATAACTAACGTTCAATTTGTAACAATGCATAGAATTCCTGTTATTCAGGCTTTTCTTAGAATTGAGAGTTCTTAATACTTAACAATTTCTTGAAAATCTTTAAAAATGATCACTAACTGGAGATAATGGAGAGTTAACAGACTATTGAGAAAGAGTGGAAAGACGACAGATGAAGGAGTCCTTTAGCTTCATGCTGTATTGAGCCAATGGTAAGCATGTCAATATTAGAATCTGCGACCGCTGGACTACACAGAATAGTCAAGTCATGAATGGCCAAGTTTTGCTTCAAGACATCGAGGGCAGTGTGGGAATTACAACAACATCAAGGGGAACATCTAAAATAAGATTACGTGACTAAGAAATTATTTAGACTAGCAATGGCATCCATTGTGAGCATTTATAATTTTTTTTTCGAATTTTCATTATGAATTTTACTTAATTAATTCTAAGCGTTTGCATGTGTTTATTTTTAAGATATTGCAAAATTTAATAAAAAAACAAACAGTCCGAGCCATGCCGGGGTTATCACCTAACTTATTGGGTAGCATAGCAGATCCAAACATTTCATAAAAATACATTTTGACTATAATGTGTGAATGTGTATATTTTGTAAACTGAGATGCTGAAAGTGCGATGATTGAACGTTCGTTTCCAAGAATTATTAATGACCAACTGACAACAACCTCTTGTCCAAACGAATTTTATTAAGCATATACGTATTTCGAACTCATTGAGTTCATTATTCAATGCTGATACAGAGTTTGGTCGACAATCGACAATCGAACAGGGCAGGTAAAACGAAACGAGTGGTCCGAAAACAACGCTTTCACTGCCATACTCGTCCAGAAAGTAACCACGGGAAGTACACTGAACTAGGCAAGAAGCCAGATGAAATCTAGTTAAGTCATTCAGAGGATAAGATGGAGTCCTTTCCTATCAGGACGAAAGTGCTGATTGTTGATTGACGAGGGACAAGGGACACGAGGAGCTAGGAGATCCAATATTCGGGAAATATCGCCTTTTGCATGTCGTCGAAATTGGTGTCCAGGAGGTGACGCGGCCTGCGAGGTCTAAGAAGGCTTCTGAAGGTAAGCGGGTGCTCAAGAATACCTGCAACCAGAGGATTGAGATGGTCCTTCATCTTCGGAAGCAGCTTTTTCATCAATTCCTGGACGTGATTCCTAATAGGAGGTATCTCAAAATCGTCGGCAATAGAAGTATTTGTTGCAACTCTCCTGCCAAGTTGAGCAATGGTCCTCAAGGTAACGTTTTGGAAAGTTTGGAGGTCCTTCCATCTGGACTTATGTATTGTAGCCCATGCAGGCTTACCATAAAGTAAGATGGTTCGGATTACCGTCCTATACAGCAATAGTTTGCAGTTCAATCCAAGCGCGCTGTTTCGCCCCAGAAGAGCTACCAGACTGAACTTTGCCTTCTTTGCCTTGTTGATGGCGTAGGAGACATGGTCGCCCCAATTTAGCTTGGCATCTATCACCACTCCGAGGTATTTGTAATGTTTTACCCATTCGAGCTCTCTACCAGAAAGGAAGAGAGGACTCGGGGGTTTCCGAAGTTTCTTTGTAATGAACATTGCCTTGCATTTGTCAACATTTAGATTCAGCCTCCACTTAACAAACCATTTCTCGCACTTTTGTAAAGCATTCTGCAATCGAGATATGACATGAGCGGGAACGCGAGCAGTGGTCATGATGGACGCGTCGTCAGCGAACAGATACAGCTTGCATTTTGTAAACGTTGGGAAGTCATGGATGAAAAAGTTGAAGAGTGCAGGGCCAAGAACAGAAACCTGGGGAACACCAGCTTTGACATGGAGCAGCCAACCTTTACACGAAATATTCTGTTCGACAGAAAGGATCTAATCAAGGCAATAAGATCGTCCGGAAACCCACAAGTAATCATTTTGTGTATTAGGCCTTCGTGCCAAACCTGATCAAAATCTTTTCGGACATCCAAAAAACAAGACGACCATATTTAGCGCAGTTAAGAGGAGTGTTTAAATCTGCAACAAGCCTCCAGATCTGGAGTTGGCAGAAGTGACCTGGTCGAAAGCCGAATTGCTCTTCACGAACAAGATTGTTAGCCACACAGAAGTCGTTAAATCTCTTAAGAATGATGCGTTCAAACACTTTTGATAGCATAGGTAACAAGCTTATAGGCCTATAGCTGACAGGGAGAGCAGGGTTTAGACCAGGTTTCGGTATGGTAACGATTACAGACTCTTTCCACTTGACAGGAAAGTAACCATGTCTCCAGCAGTCATTCATGGCTCTGGTAATAGTCGCAACAACATTAGGAGGTAAGTTTTTGAGAGTGCTATTAGTGATGGAATCGATACCTGCTGCTTTCCTGCTTTTAAGATACTTGATGACATCGGAGATTTCGTGAACACCAATAGTGTCCTCATAGATAGAAATACGATGAGTGAGCTCGTATGCGATACATCCATCGTTGACAAGACGAATATTTGGGAAATTATCCAGGTTGTCCTCCCTAGGAGTAGTAAATTATTATCACGGAAACAGCTTCCATTCCTACATAATTCGGAGTGACAGTCTAACGATAATCAATGCCATCTTTCATAATGATAGCTGCTCCACCAAATGCTTGACTGGCGTTGTTACCCAGAGGTCGGTCCTTTCGATAAACATGATAACCCGGCAAGTTAAAAGCTTGGGTTAATTTCAGGTGTGTCTCACACACGAAAGCTATGTCAATATTCCAATTTATGAGGAAATTGTAATATTCGATGCGCTTCCGATAGATTCCCCTGGCGTTCCATATATTGCAACGAAGCTTTCCGTGGGTAATTGTTTTGTAGTGGTGTCTGTCCATGGCCAGTGCTTGATTTCGTGGTACGCAACCTGTGGCAGTACGTTGCCACTTTCCTTACAGAGGTTTAGAAGGTTACCCAGACTCCTATAAATGCTGCGCAATTGGATTGGATCGACCGCATCTGAATGAGAAGAGCTGGATGCGACTGAAGCATAGGTTCTGCCATCAACCACTTTGGTGCTTTTGATCCTTTTGACTTGGGGATATTTCGGACACTTGAATACATTTAGGGGAGGTCTTTACCCTTTACATTAGCACAGTCCCTCGACTGATGGTCACCTGCGCACTTGTTCCATCTAGGCGATTCGGTGCAACCTTGGGAGACGTGCCCAAAACGTAAACAGTTGTAACACTGTAAGGGCCTTTTGTTGCCTCTAAATAATTCTACAGTAACAGCAAGAGGACCGACACGCTTTAAACTCAAAAAGGACTTATTATGCTCAGTGTTTTGGAGTAGAACCAACACCAGTGGCATTTCAACGGAACCATTTGACTTTTTCAACCTGATTGCCTTTTCTGGGTAATAATTTGCCTTCCTGAGGTCATCACAAAAGTCTTCCAGGTCATACGTTGTGTCAACATTTCGGACAACGTATTTCAGCAGCTTTTCTGATTTGAGCTGATGATGCAGGATTTTTAGCACATCGTTACTCTTTACTCCAGATACTAGAATTTTGTGCGTATCCTCATCAAGACACTTAATTTTAATGGTGTCCTTACGACCAGTGTGGCAGATGATTTTATCTAAAGACACATGTTTTGTGATTTCCTCTAGAATTTACTTGATTGGTTTTCCGTGATGACGAATAATAATCGGAGGAATGTAAATAACTCCCTTTCCATGGGTGACATTGCTTTGGGAATAACCAAGCTTAGCTTTGTTACCTCGTAGGGCTACAGAGACACCATTTTTGATATCGACAGTAGACTGAATGTGGTCTATCCTAACACCACGTTTGTTTCTTTTATTCTGCGCAATACGCCAGTTACCTCTATCACTGTCAGCAGAATCATTTTCATGCCTTCTTTTGACGCTAGTTCGTAGTGAGGAGTTTCCTTCATTGACTGCTTCCAGGCAAGTAGAAACATTTTCATTATTATGTGTTAGATCAGGATTTACCACTATCATGGGCGAATCAGAAGTAATGGGAGAACCCATAAACTCCTTGATAATAGTGCCAAGGTTAGCAAAGCCATTGGCAGTCTCTAAACTTACACTCTGAATATTACTTTTTAAACTATCAATTTTGCTACCAAGTTCCTTAGACAGCGCTTCCACCCTTGATTCTAACTCTAGATATTTGCTGTTCAGTTCAGTAGGTAATGTCTCAAGTTGTCCGTTAATAATAATGTCAAATGTCAGAAATCTCGGATCCTTACACGCATCTTTGTAGGCCAGTTCACAAGGTAACACTTTACCATCAGCATACTTAACAGTACATGAAGGACATTTAGACGCAGCGACTGATTTCATCATGACGCATCAGAACGACTCAGTTTAAAAGACTTAGAAAAGTCCTACCTTGTTAGTCCTCTTGGAGATTTCACCGATGCACTGAAAGTCGTCCAGACTGCAATAGGTACATCGTCGTCCGTCGACTGGTAGAATCGTCGTGCAGTAGCAGCAGTACCGTGAGGGTGACTGACGAGATCGATGATGAATGATGTGCATTAATAACAACTTTCTTCAGTTCAATGAAGAGGTTTACCGTATGTCAGCAGGAACCCCTATGGGAAGCTGCCTTAGCCCCATACTAGCCGAAATGTTTATGAGGAAGTTTGAAGCCAAGCTTGCTTCCTCCGGACAATACTTGCCAAAGATTTGGTACCGTTACGTCGATGATGTGTTCGCTGTCATCGATACCAACGAGATAGAGGTACAAACCTTCCTCGAGCACATCAACAGCTTCTACCCATCAATACAGTTCACTGTGGAAATGGAGGAGAATTGCTCTATACCCTTTCTTGACCTTAGAATCATACGAAATAGCAACAAGCTCGAATATGATATTTATCGAAAACCCACCCATACTGATGTGTACATTCACCATGATTCAAATCACTGCTGGAGCCAGAAGCTAGCAGCGTTCGTTTTTTATGGTGGACAGAGCTCTAAACATCCCTCTATCCAAGACCAGATTTGCGAAAGAGATAAAACACATACGGACTACAGCGCAAAACAACGGATACGACACTAAACTCGTGCACGATTTGGTACGCAGAAGAAGATTCGTAAAGCTGGTTAGAGAATCGACCACCCTCAACAACACCAAGACACCCAAGTTTAGAGTATCAATTCTATATAACAAGACCCTCACGGCAGGATTACGCCCGATCTTCAAAGAAGCGGATATAGACCTCACGTACAAAAACTCCAATGTCCTGAGGAATTTTTTGGGGAACCCTAAAGACCAAACACCTCCTCTATCACTATCTGGAATATAAGAAATCGCCTGCAGTGTATGCCAGAAAGTTTACCGACGGGCAACTTGCAGGAAGGTCCGGACTAGATTCAAAGAGCATAATGCCCACGCCAGGTTCGGCCGCCCGAATAGATCAGCGGTGGCCAAGCATATGCTTGACACCGGACACGACATACTTCTACAAGACTGCCGTTTGTTGAGACAGGTCAGAAACAAGAACGCTTTGGACGCCTATGAGACGTTGGAGATTTCCAAGAAGGACCCCGACCTGTTACTAAACGGAGACGCAGGCCCGATAGGAGATTCGACGCTTATCAAAATTGCTTAAAGAGTCAAGTTAATTTCTTAATTTTGTATCATTGTTTATCTTTTACTTTCTTTGATTTTATTATTTATCTAGTTATTCATTGTAATTTTAATAATCGGCATTCGGTATCGATTGTAATGATTGTTCGCGACCAGGAGGAAGTATCTCTACTAGGTCCGCGCTTCTGATGTTAAGAGATTGTTTTCCCCATTGGTCTTTTTTATTTTGTAATTTACATTTGTACCTTTTTATTGGATAATGGCCACTCCGGCCCTTATATATATTCTCTGTAATTCAACCAAACTCTGTATCGGCACTGAATAATGAACTCAATGAGTTCGAAATACGTATATGCTTAATAAAATTCTTTTGTGGACAAGAGGTTGTTGTCAGTTGGTCATGTCGTTATCCACAGTCCTTTCCAGTTTCTCAAGAATTATTAATAATGAGCATAAAATGATGATGCAGTGACGAGACATAAATAAGGCAGCATCTATTGAGGAGGAAAAGAGTCTCCCTTGAGTTCCCTATCAAACGTCCAGACGACTGGCAAAAAATTTGTGTCTGGAAAGGAAAGAGAAAGAACGAGTAGTGGTAAGAGAAACTCTGCAGCTAAAACAGAAAAGGCTATATTGGCAATGGAAACATCTGAACAACGGGAGTCTCGAATAGAGCGAGAGGGTGTAAGAGCTTCTACGTCAACGGCAAGAAAAACTTGTGTCTAAAGTATCCAGTGATGTATATGAAGATGGATATCATTTTAATCTGAGGCAGGCCAACAAGAGGTTAAATAAAGTCCAGGTATATCACCTAGAATTCCTGTTTTTCGGATTTTTAATAGAATGGATAGTCCCTTCGCTCTGTGTTGTATTCATTGAGTTATTATTTAACCAATTTGGAGTTATAATTTAATTTCTTGAGGTTGTTCTGTTTACCTACAAGTATAATTATCCCGGGCAACAGTGGCTCCTCTGCTAGTATTATTATATGTATTGAATGAAGACTATCCCGATAAAAGACATTGCCACAATTGCCACCGAGACATACGAGATTACTGATAAGAGTTTGCTAGGAAATGGAGAGGAGCACCTGTTCGCCGTACTCAAAAATATCTCAACGCTTATGATAATCACTTTGAACAGCTGTCGTAATTGTAGAAGTCAAAGAGGATTTACATTCATCGCTTGATGTCTGTATGAATTCAGTGCTACAACTTTCATGTAGTTTTTTCTTTTGCTGAAGTGTTTATACATTTTTGGCGGATTCTGTATACAGGGTATTCTCGAATAACGTATAAAAACTTAGGGGGGGGGGTGATAGAGGGATCAAATCTAAGCAACATTTATCTCTTTCATTTTTTTCTCTGGAGCATTGTTTTTGAGATAAAAATGTTGAAATCCTACCTGCAGGAAACAGTTGTTTGGATTCTGTGGGGACACTTAAAGACATTGGTATGCGAGACACAAGTTTGTACACCACCCTGTATACATAAATATGAAAAAACTGTATTTTTCTCCGAGCGACGCCGGGTACTTCAGCTAGTTACTTTATAAAAATAATGTTTAAAGACACCCATCTCCATTGTGAAGGACGTAAACGGGAGATATTTGGTCGTAAATCGCAATTTTAAATTATTATATTTTTGTCATTAGTACGTGTTACTTAGCAATTGTCATTAAAAGAAAAAATTCGGGTCTGAAAGGGCTACTAAATGCATAAATGTATTTCTGCTTCACTGCTAAAGCTCCTTCTTGGAATGTTTACAAGATTTTATTAGAAACTTTAGCATAAAAGCTACTTATAAGAATGCGCCCTTGGTATGTACGTTTATCAGGCCGGCTGTCCGGCCGTCCGCCGTTTGCAGGATAACTTGAAAACGGATAAACTTTTTCAAATTCAGTTTTCAGAAATATGACCAGCAAAGTCTTAGCACGGCCGTATCAACTTTTTAGAATTCTTCGTGGACCCCTTCGAGTCTAATTCACGTGCTCAAACAGTGAGTGTAAAGAATACCAAAATAATGGCATGTCATATAACAATCGATTTGTCAAGAAGGAATATGTTGTTATTACTTTCTGTTCATCTTTTAAGCATTATTGACATACCAGTGAGCAGAAAAATTATCCGTCCACCAGTTTGCAAGTGATTGAAATGACTGACACTAACAAGGGAACCCTACATAGCCTAACAGCCCTAACAATGGAGTCCTTGTATGACTTTGTATGCTGAAATTTTTTCGTTTTCGCGGTTTATTTTGAAAGAAACACAATTTCGCACTCTCTTATTTTGCAAGTATCTATAGTAGCTTCATATGAGTAACATATTTCAATTTGGTGGAAATCTGTGACATACTTATTCGAGGGATTCTCTTGTAAGTGACATATTCACATTATTCATGTTTAATTGCACATATTAGTGTCGATACAATTATAAGCTTCTGAATAATACCCTGAGCTTAGGGTTTATCATTGATATGAGATATTATAATACAAAATAGATCTGTATGACATTTTTGTGACAAAAATATCAACCGTCCACTTAAATATTTGGGCAGATGTACAATCTAAACTTAATTTATAAAATTTAGTGGGACCTCCTTTGGCCATGACAAAGTCTAGGCATCGATTGCACATAGATTCTACTAAAGTTTCTTTTTTATTCATTTATATCATTCCAGTTTTTGTCAAGAAAGTCTTTTAAATCTGCTTTTGATTTTGGTCTACAGTTTTTCCTCTTCATTTCCATTATGACCCAAAGGTGCTCGATTAGATTTAAGTCAGGTGACTGGGGAAGCCAGTCAAGCACTTAAACTTTCTGAGGATTTGAGGAATTCTTTTACAGAATGAGCTATATGATTAGCATATGAGTCCTACTGAAATCTAAAACTTCTTCTCAATCTCAATTTACTTGCAGAAGCAAGGAGATTCTTATCAAGAACTTCTCTGTACTGGTGTTGGTCCATGATGCCATCGATAAATTCTAGATGTCCCACCCCTGTAGCTGGCATGCAGCCCCGTACCATGACACTTCCTCCTCCATGCTTCACTGTTGGCTTCAACACTCCAGTCTATAAGCTTCACCAGGTATTCTCCAACTTTGTTACAGCCACCTGAGCCAAATAAGTTAAATTTCCTTTCATCTGACCACACAATTTTGTTCTAAAAAATTTTTGTCCTTGTTTAGATATTCTTTTACTCAATTCAGGCGTTTCACTCGATTTTTCTTACCGACGCAGTGCTTTTTCTTTGGCATGCATCCTTTAAGCCCGGCTTCATGCAACCTGTTTCAATGGTTTGAGGAATAATTGATAAGGTTTAGATCATTTTTCACTTCTGCATGCAGTTCTACAGTTGATTTTTTCCTATCTTTTTTAATGTATTTTACAAATTCTCTGTCTTCCCGTTGTGATATTTTCCTCTTCCTGCCTCTTCCAAGTTTATTCGTGATTTCTCTTGTTGTGTGATACTTTTGGATGATATAATGGACTGATGAGCGTAGAATTTGGAGTTCCTTGACAATTAAACACTGACTTTTCCCATCGTTTAGTCCAGCTATGACTCTACCCCTCAAATCATATGAATATCCCTTTATTTTCTTATTTTTCTGCAAAGTTTCACATCGATTATTATCCATACTGAGAAGTAATGTGTTGTGAATGTGATTGGTTAATTTCTTCATAATAGATAATATTTTTTGGCTTAGAGTATGTATCTGGACGGATAATTTTTTTGGCTCTACTTTTACAAGGTGTCCTATCATCTACTGTATTTTTACTTTTCCCTATTCAATACAGTAATCCCTACCCATCCATCCATTTAGTACAGATGTCATGTAGTTTAAATACTATAAATTTTCATTCAAAATTAATTGGTTTTATTTATTTTAATGTTTTTAATGTTTATGTAAGCTGGTGGACGGATAATTTTTTTTGCTCACTGTAGGTGCGAGCACGTGAAATTCGGATAATTTTTTTTGCTCAAGTGCTCATAATTTATATTATTAAGTAGTAGAAGAAAGGCGCTACTTATTAAGCGCTACTTATTAGGTCTGTACGTTTATCCGGCCGTCCGTCCGGCCGCCGTTTGCACGATAACTTGAAAACGGATTCAAATTCTGTTTTCAGAAATATGACCGTCAAAGTCTTAGCTCGGCCGTATCAACTTTTCAGAATTTTTCATGGACCCCTTCAAGTCGAATTCACGTGCTAAAACTGAGTGTAAAGAATTCAAAGATACTGGCACGGGGAGAGGCCGTGGCCTGTTGGGCTTTCACTGAACAACTTCTACGAAGTTAGGCTACATCAGGCACGGCTCGTCACTGGATGGGCGACCATCCGTGATAGCCAATCTTCACCCCCTGGCTGCTGCGACCATCATATAGCAGTCGTGAATCCAGGTCCATCCAGGGACCCAACTCCTCGGCCTCTGGCCATAAAGGCCCTGGATGGACGTATAGGATCTAATTAATTAATTTAAGTAAATAAGTAAAAGAAGGAATATATTGTTACTTTCTGTTCATCTGTTAAGCATTATTGACATCCGCGCGCGCACGTGAAATTGCTTTGTCGACGCACGATTGCTCAAGCGTTCATTAACTATAAGCTTATTAAGTAGCGGAAAAATAGAGCTACTTATTGGTTTTATTTAATTCGCGATTTGAATCACCCTTCATCATTTCTACATTTTTTGAGGTAGAAGTTTGAAATTCGGAATGTAGCTTACTATGGGCATGTGCACCTTCACTATTTAGTTTGGTTTTGATTAGCCCAAAAAGGTCGGAGTTTTGGGGGTGAAAATTAGAAAGGACCAAAAGATCTAGGTGTATTTATGCATATAAAGGAGTGAAATTCGGTATGATATTCCTATAATCAAGATCCCCATTATAGGAAGATTTTTTTTTCTCGAGGTATCCATGACTTCCCGACTCGGTGGCGGAAAAGCATCGAAAAGATGGGGACTACATTGAAAAACAGTCTTACCAACTCTGTCTGTAATAAAGGAGCTGAGTAGTAAGGGCAGCCCTTTGTGCACCACTTCCGGTCACGCCCACCCCACTTCCGGTTGCATGGGGCCAGTTTATGTACCACTTCCGGCCACGCCCACCACGCCCTCGCCCCAGGCGGTGATACACAAATCGGCCTCATGCCACCCTTTTTTATCAGCAGAGATAAGATCAAAAGATAAGATAAGCCATGCGGACCGCCATTTGGGTTGCCATGGCAACGGAGCGGCCATTTTGGATGCAAAGAGTGCCATTTTGAAAACGGCAGCCATTTCTGATTTTCTTCATATTTTGAAACCACTTTTTT
>JAHWFO010025891.1:509114-540633 GCA_023313115.1 Rhysida immarginata
GTGTAAGCGATTTATGAATTGCCATGAGTTCCAATTGGTATGAGCTCACTGCCGGAGAAATTTTTTGAGATATGTAACACTTATTTTTTACGCACACTCCAATACCGCCGATTAGGCTTGTGGAGACCAGCGAGGCATCGGAGTACACTTTGGTGAATTCCGAGAATTCGTTTCTAAGATAAGATTCGAAAAGAGCAGTATTCATTATTGGGTAGGGCGAGAAACAAAATTTTTTGGGGATAGTTAAAAGCAGGTTGTTTGGGGGGGTTTCCTAGATATGATCAAGAATAATAGGATCACACAAAAGAAGATGGCCGCAATGAAACTTTTTAAGTAATTGGGTCGCTAATGAACGAAGACAGGCAGACTTCAGGAGGGAGTTACAAATAGATGCGAAAGAAGATGTAGTCGCAGACTTATTAAAAATTTGGCAATATGCGTGGAAGATTTGGACAGCCTTAACTGGGGCGGGGGAATGCCTGTTTCTATATACAGTAACGGGCACGGAGATGATGGGCTAGCGTGTAAACAGCTCCTTAAAATCTTCCTCTCCTCCGTAATTAAAGGAGAAACATAAGATTTGGCAGCTAGTAATAAGAAGATGGCGGACAGGTCAGAGGTTTTTACGAGGGAATTTACAAGGGTAGAGGATTCCCTCCAAGGAGGGCCCCACTTGGATTTCATTAATAGCCTCGCTCGTGCAAGACCTTTGGAGATGCCTGCTTTTAAAGTAGTGATGTGGGAGCGCCAGTTTAGCTTAGTTTCAAAAGTGACTTCAAGAAATTTGTGACTCCTTCTTATTGGGAGACGAACACCTTGTAGGAAGACAGAAAGAGGTGGGGGAGAGCCTTTGCTTGCCAAACCCAGAATTACAGGTTTATCCGGCGAGAAACTTATAAGGTTGTTTTCGCCCCATTCTGATAGGGCGTTACACGTCTCCTGGAGGACAGCTTTTATTTGGTAGAAGGATTTGTTGCGGTAGAAGGCTAAATCGTCTGCGAATATACTTTCCCCTATCAAAGGGGGCGCACTAGAGAAGACATCTCTGGTATAGATGTTAAACAAAGTAGGGCTGAGTATGGATCCTTGTTGCATTGAATGAAATTCTTCCAAAATAGTCTTCTGTATTTTTTTAGAGTGCGTTTACACAGGGCCTTAGATTTTCTTAATGCAAGCCAACAATGATTACACCCGCACTTGAGGAAGGTTCTTTTGGCGGTGTTCCGCTGCCAAGTGGCTGCCTCGCAGGCGGAGTTCCACCAGCAGGGCCTTGGCGGGGGAGATCTGGGGGGAACATTATCTCCTTATAGTCTATCTTGAAATAACTTCAGTAGCGCTAAGACGTCGCGAGATCTAGGGTAACACTGTTTAAAAGGGGACTCAGCACTAGGTGGGGCAGTCACAGGGGGCGGATGGAGAAATAGTCGAGAAAGGCCGGGAGGGTCGGAGGAACGATGATCTTTGCCATTTATTGATATACGAAGACGGATGGGCGAGTGGTCACTACCATACGTTCCAGGCACAATTTCAAGGAAAGGCAGGAAAGGGCACGACGACGAAACTATAGCCAAGTGTAAATTAGAAGATGACCACTCTGGTCTTGATGGGAGATACGTGTGGCTGGAGGTAAACAAAATATTAAAATTGTTACTTAGTTGTAGGTCCTCGAGGTAACGACCATTCAAGTTGTAAGAATCACAGCCCCAAACGGGACTCTTCGCGTTGAAATCGCCTATAGCTATGAATGGGGGAGTAAAAGAATCAAACAAGTTCGACCACAAGTCTCTTTTTAAATATCCAGGGACATAGACACTGTATAGGTGTACCCAATACCCCTGAACAAATAAGACGAGATCAATGAAGGCTACGTTTTCGTAGTGTCATGCTGAGTGTATGTAGTGGGGAACAAAGGCTTTAACTGACACTAAGTTTCCACCACCGTGTGTGTCTCTGTTGTTGACATAAGTGAGCAATTTTGGGAAGTTAATTTTCGAATCCTGGCTCAAAAAGGTTTCGCAAAGAATCAATATGTGGGCTTTTTCTTTGAGGAGGGCGACGTCCTCCCAGTTCGACATTAGACCTCGAACGTTCCAGTGCAGAACGTCCAGGTAATTACTGTTGGGGCGGGCCATTGCTGGAGAACGAGGCGAACCAGTTTCGCCACCAGTCGGCTGTGTCAGTGAGCCACGCAGGCGGGTAAGGCAAGCGGGACTCCATTGCTCTAAAGGTCTTATCCAAATCTTTGGGATCACTCAGTTTATTAGGAGATTCAAAGAGAGCAGTGATGAACGATTTGAGAGTATTTCCCATCAGTTGGTCCAGTGTATGATTCCCCAATGCGGAAAATTGAGGATTGTCAGCAGGAGCAGTTTGGTTGGCAATCATATCTGTGATTAAATCGTCGTTAAACAGTGAGTCGTTTAGAGGGGAAGCAGCATTAGAAGCAGTGAAAGGAGCAGGTAGAGATATCGCATTCAACCAGTAACCTATCTATCCTTTCTCTATCCACGATCAGTAACCATTTGAGTAACTTGCTTAATTTAAATTCTCATCTAATTAAAAGTCGTGATATACATCAAATGAAAGAGCAACTCAAACAGTTTTTCCTACAACTGTTCAATGTGAACACCGTTCATCACACGGAAGACATCGAGTCGATACGCAAGTTCTTTCCAAACCTTGATGAGCGTGTCTGGAGTAATTGTTGCAACAACTGCTTCAATCCTGCTTAGGTCGGGTAGGTCAGCTGGTAGCGGGGACATATACACATTATCTTTTATGAACCCCCAAAGGGAAAAATCGCACGGTATCAGATCAGGTGATCATGGAGGTCATTCGGCCCGTAGCGCTCGGGTACAACGACGTTTAACCAATCGCGTACTGAGTAATGCCACAGATGCACTGAGTAATACCAACAAAACTGTTTGAGTTGTTCTTTCATTTGATGTATTATTTATAACTATAAGTTAAATGTAATAAAATATTACGAAGCCTCAAAACCCAGATATTCATTTTGAAACACCCTGTATGTCAAACGATTCGGAACGACCTGTTATGAACGAATATACAGGAATAATTACAAAGTTCGAAGATGGTCGAAATTTATTCAGGGGTAACTCTACTAATGGCATCACTATTGTACCACTGGAAATTTTCAATGCTAAGGTAGGAACAGAAATAAAAATGCCGCCACCAAGATCAAAAAGTTAATAACTCAGGTTCTGCAACGCCTAGAATAATGAAATTTGGAGGTATAATAGGGTACGAAAAACTGTGTATACCCTTAAAATTTAATCGTATTCCATCGAGTAGTTTCCGAGTTACGCATTCAAAATCACAACAGTGCTGACATTTGAGTACTAACCAGCTGTTGCTACATTATTATTATTAATGCTTAATGAACTATAAGGGGTGGTTTAACACGAAACCGAAGTGGTTATACAAGAAAACCGAAGTGGTTAAACGAGAAACCGAAGTGGTTATACAAGAAAACCGAAGTGGTTATACTAGAAACCAGAGCACTGCGACTCTCTGAGTCTATTGTACTATCCCCAATTAACGACTGCCACAGGAAACAGTAGCAGCCGGGACCGACGGCTTAACGTGCCCTCCGAAGCACGGGGGGCGATGGACGTTTCCAGGCGGTCTCCCAACCTGTAATTAACCGCGCTCAAGGTTGCTTAACTCCACCAATACGTTAAGAAAGGCGAGACAACCGAGCTACACCTGCCCCCAACTTATTATTATTAAACCAGTGTTGTCCCCCAAAAGGCCGAAGCCCAAACGAAGTAAATGAACTTACATAAAAATAGCCACAGTCCGATACTGCTTGAATTTCTCCCACCACTGTCAATTCCGAACGCTACTGAGGCACATCTTCGAGCGGCCATACGCAGGAAAAGACCATGACAACGCACGTCCCCACACAGCGAAACAAGTCCCTGACCTATTGCAACGATGGAACTGAGAAACACTGCTTCATCCTCCATACAGCCCGGACCTCGTTCCCAGTGACTACCATATCTTCGTACCATTGAAGAAGTTAGAGGCCGGTCAACATTTTTGTGACGACGACGAGGTGAATTCGGCAGTTCGCAACTAGTTCCACACCCAACCGAACGACTTTAATCGACAGAGCGTGGAAAGACTTGTCCACCGCTGGAATCGTTGCCTCAATCGGCTTGGAGATTATGTGGAAAAATGGAAGTTGAATTTCTCTATCGAATGTACAGTCGGGTGCAAAAAGGTTTTTAACTAGGTCGAAGTTGTTCGGCTTTCTTACAATACTTCAATCCAATGATATTGCTTTTTTCAGATATACTGTGGAACACGCTTACTATGGGACGATTCCATTAAGTTTTATCTTAGCATCAGGGGTAGGCAAGTTTAACGGCACGTGCTCAACTATGTTGAAAAAAGAATATTTTGGCTGTTCTGTTGAGAATTTTTGTTTTATTAATAATAAACTAATCTATTTGGTTAGTAATGTAACATAAATGGCGCATAGTATCAATATAATTGGAGCGTAGCTCCTTTATCAGTCATCATTGTAACGTCATCACGTCAAAACCACTAAACCAATAGTAGCCAAATCTCGCACACACTTAGTGTGGTGCCTGAAGGTGATTTGTATTATAAAAAACCCGGACATATGTGATGTCGTTGAAGGGTAATAAACGTTCTGGTTGAGCTCCGTGATGAAGTCCGTCATGTCCGCGCTATGTGGTGAAGCCGAACGCGAATTTCAATTGTCAATGCAGTCAGTAAAGCTAATTGTTGTTGACGAATTCTCAATTTTTGGACTGAATTTGCTGGACAAAATAGACAACCGACTTCGTCAAGGAAACCCAGAAGAACATCATGAAATTCTTGGCGGATATGCATTATTGCTTTTGGGCGACTTTAATCAGTTGCTTCCTGTTGGTGATACACCTATGGATAAGCAACCGAATCCATGGTCTACTTTTGCTGTTCAAGGCAAATTGGTCTAGCAACAACTGAAAAAGTATTTCATTTAACAACAATTACGCGTCAAGTAGGTGAAAACCAGGTCAACCTTTTCGTGAACTACTCAATCGTCTCGCAATTGGTGAAGTGTGTGAAGGTGACTTTTTCCTGTTAAAATCTAGATTTGTAGGTTACAATCTTAACGAGAAAGCCCATTTTTCTAACGCCATTACATTGATGTCTCGCAATAAGGAAATGTCGGAACACAACGAATCATGCCTTCGTAACTTAGGTGTACCTGTTACATTCATTGCTGCTGAACACAATAACAACGTTCTCGGGAGGCATCATCTGAGGAAGTATACGGTCTCCCTTCTTATCTGCAGTTGGCAAAAGGTTGCAAAGTAATGCTTCGTCTAAACTTATGGACGTTAAAAGTATTGTGCAACGGAATTTTTGGTGAAGTGATGGAATTTGCTGCTGGAATGTCATATATGATTTTTTCACGGGACAAGTCATTGGTAGGCATATTGATTGTCAAAGAATTTGATTGGAATCGCTTGAAGATGATAAACACCAACAAACAAATAGAAAACAAACATCAATTTACCTGGAAATCTTGATAAACGCCTATTCCGTTTGAAATAAACATTTTCAACCCAATATAGGCGTGGAAGTGGTCTAAGATTTTGTTAGTTTGCCCTTACCTCATTTGCCTGAATTTACACAGATAGTTACATGTTATGCTTCAATAAGTAAGCCAATTAAAATGAACATACAACTTCATTTCAATTTATTGAAAGATTCCAAACGATGTTGATTTTCCAAGTTTCAGGTTCATCGGCCTCAATGGCTCAGTGGTTGCGTGATTGCCTCTGATGCCCGAGGATGTGGGTTCGACCCCGACGAGGAAATTATTTTTGTTCGGAAGGGAAGTAAAGCCGTTGGTCCCGTGTATTCGTTTGCCGGCTGCACGTTAAAGAACCCTTGCGAGGCAAATTTTGCGGCCCCTATAACGCCGTCCTAAAATGACCATGGCAGTTGAAATGGACATTAATACCAAACAAACCAAACCAAGTTTCAGGTTCAAATCTCACCAAAACTTTGGAGTTTTATAATTGGCAGCATAAATCAATTTATTGTCCCATATTTCAGCACTATCGTCAAGAAATATGAATAAGGTAACTCTTTTTTCTTCCTGTCACCCCATTTTGAATGCAAAGTGGTCGTTTCAAATTAATGGAATTCTGAATATTCCATTTCCATACCTCTTGAAAAGTTCTAAAACGTTGTTGCACGTATACTGCTGTTCATTTTCATTACGTATATGTGATCTCTCAGAGAAAGCAAAAGATCCTATTTTTGGAATGCATTTGGCTAGGAATACCCAGGTCCAAATAGTATTTTAGATAGGATTTATTCAAAGTGCTGTTTCAAAAATTGTTAAAAATTTTAAAAACTATAAGCCAACACAAAGCTAACGGAAAAAATGTGGCCGAAAACGGAAGAAAACACGGCGAGACAACAAGACATTGAAGAATCTGGCAATGAACAACAGATTCAAAAGTATCGGGGATCTGAGGAAGTTGTGGGACTCAAATATCCGGTACCATTACTTGGTGAAGATTAGGAGAAAACGGATTTCGGTCGCATGTGCCAAAAATCAAGCATCATCTAATTACTGCACAAAAGAAGAGATATGAATGAGCGAAAGAGCGACGGCATAACCTTTCTTTGATATTCTAAAATGGTAAGGATGCAATGTCGAATTTTCCTGGGCTAAACCATTTGGACACAAAATTCCAGTGCGAGCATTTTAAAGAATTCTTTTCGTTTTCTCAAAGTGAATATTTACTTTATTAAAGGATTTCACTTATATTTAAATTCAAATATTGCAAAATTTCATCAAACAAACAGCCCGAGCAACGCCGGGCATATTAGCTGGTCAATATATACAGTTATATTAATTGATCAGGTAATATCCTAGAAGATTAAACACATTTCGATATTGATACCAAGCCGCGCATTCAAGCTGCGCATCGCACAGACTCTGGCGCCAGCTCACGCGAAGCCGCCTGCGCTCCTTGCAAGACGTCCGTTATTTCCACGTTTAATCTTTTTTATTTAATTAATTAATCAATTTATTTTTAATTTTGCAAGCAATAGGCTATGAAAGCCCAATAACAGCTTACAAGAATAAAAAATATAAGTACCACAACATAAAAAAAATTTATAATATTATTAAATGTAAACAAGGAAAATTATCCTAAAATAAATGTAATATTTCAATATACTTTTTAACATAGTGACTATATTATATCATTAAAAACTGTAAATTATACAATAATAAAAAGAATATACGTAAAAATATTAATCAGTAAATATGGTAAACGATCACAAGATAAGTGTCATATTTTTAGCAATGGTTTGTTTACATTGATTATAATTCATAAAATTTGGATCGATTATATCAGATATGATGTTACAAAATTTAAACATTCTATAAAAAGGAAGATTGCCAGTAATGTTTTTCTTTGGAAAAGGTAAATAAAATATGTCGTTGTTCCTAGAATTTAACGTAAGTACATGTAGATTAACAGAATTTAAAAATTTTGAACAATAAGTTATATTACCATATAATTTAGAAAGGTAATAGAGGTCTAGTATAATTCGTCTATTTATTAATTTATCACGTTGTCATTCACTACGGCTGGAAACGAAGGCCCCGTTGAAACTCTGTTACACTTCCCATGAACGGCCTCTGCTCTGACTACCATTCGCTGGATGTAGCAACGCTTTTATTGAGTAGTTCCGTACTCACAGTTCTCTCCTCACTCTTTTCAAAATTCTTTCTCTTCGTACACCACGTTTTAAATCTCTCCGTATCGTATTATCTCTTTTTCTTTTGCGTAACCAGTCGATGTTCTTTTCCTTACTCTTCTTCGGTCGGCCATCCAAATTTCTCACTTCGTCATTGGAAATTCCTTCCCTTCTATCTTTCTCCTGGAACTTTATCTATACGATGCCTATCGCATGCTTGGCCTTTTTCTTTCTCTTTTTCTAAACCTTCAACATCGTTTCTCTTCACCGACTTTTCCTCGACCGTCCACTTTCGAGTCCAAAATCTCTCCCCCCTCCTCTTTTCACCTCGGCTCTCCACTTGGAATCTTCTGTCTTCCCCTATTCTGCGCAAGGGTGTTTTCTTGTATACTGCTCCTGTAAGCTTCTTTTTCTCATTTCTCTCTACATAATTTCAGCCTTCTCATCTCGATCGCTCCGAGATCTATCATCGTTTTCAATTTCTGACAAATTTGTTTTCAATGAGTAATCGAAATATGGAAAGTTTGAAAGGAAAACTGTATTAATTGTTTAAAAGAAAAGATTACATTACCTTAAATTTCTTCTATTTTTTTATGCTCCTATAGAAATTTTTCATATTTCCAATTTATCAGCTGATATGGACAAACCAGAAAATGGATGGATGGATCCCCGCAGCTCCATGACCTCGGTAAGAACTCATTTACAAGAAACGCGCCTATGTAATATTATACTGTTAGACGTATTTCATTTCTTATATCTTATTCCACAGAAAGAAATCATCACCTACCATGGTTACCCTGTAGAAGAACACCAAATAGTGACAGCGGATAAATATATAATAACCATACATCGTATTCCCATCAAGGTCGAAGACTGCCCATCTAGTGACTGCTCACCCATTCTGCTTTCCCACGGGGCGATCTACACATCTTCATCCTGGTTACTGAATGATCCAGACAGTATACTCCGTAAGTACTCCTTTTATTCCCATTCCCAAATTAAATTCCTACAGAGGTTCATTTTAGATATGTTTGGTTAACATTTTAGATGATTAAATACACGAAAATCCTTTCTTCACCATCATATGTGGATTCCCATGGCGAGTGTAGGACATTTGCCCCAAATTGCTCATACTGTAACTTCAGTTATCCTTCACTTCAGAAAACAAATTAATAACTGTATATAAAAAGTATTCCACAAAATTTATCACATACAAGAAATTAAATTTTTATTAATTAAAAATTAAATAACAACAACAACAATAATAATAATAATAATAATAATAATAATAATAATAATAATAAAAATCATCCAATATACCGTAAAATCTTGAATACAGGTCCGGGCGTCTATTTGTCTCAATGGTCTGGATCCCCGCCGATTAATCGTGACCTAGCATTATGGATTATTCCCAGTAACAGGATTTTGTAAAATTCCCTGACTTTTCTCGGTTCATCACGTAATTTTCCCTGACCACCAGTACCAAAAAATCTATTCTGATAGAATATTATTGACATTTTTCAAATTTTTCGTTCCAATTTCACATTTGTTTGCTGATGTTGTAAAATTCCCTGACTTTTCCCGGTAGCTAGTCACCCTGCAATAAATCCAAGCGGCTAATGAGAAGGCATACAGATGAAAAGACGTTTATTTATCTGAAAGTGAGTAAAATCGCCGGAATTTATATCGATGACCCGAAAAAGATCCGGCGTTTATTTGAAACCCGGCATTTAATCTATTTTTAACACCCCACCCGGCTTTTATTCGAGACTGGCATGTATTTGAATACCCGGCCTTAGTTCAAGATTTTATGGTAATAAAAACGTTATTCTGTCCGTCATCACTGAGTTTCCCTGAGGTTTTCTGACCAAACCATAAGAGTAATCTTGATGAAACAACATGTTCTATAGGTCGATGATTGACAATTAAAATGCATTTAATTTAAAAAAAAATTGACTTCAGGTTTGGTCAAGATAATCAATTTTATACCAAATTCTTCATATTTTTTTAATTTAAAAGGAAGTTTTTTTAAGATATCTTGACAAAATAAATAGTGAAATGTAGCTTTTAATTAGCTCTATTTATCGAGGTATAAATGGTGTCAATCAGGTTTTTCATTGCAAAATCAAGTCTTTTTTTTAAAAATTTCAATTACAATTTCAATCTCATTTCAATGTTACTTAATAAAAATGTTGTTCTGTCCGTCATCATTGACTTACCCTTACTTCTGACCAAACCATAAGAGACTCGGCGGTGTTACATGTTCACCGATGTGCAGTTCCACGCACACACCCCACACGGCGGTTTCAGACCACGTACGTCGCTCAACCCATGCTCCAGAGAGCCTAGTGCTTTGGGACGCACAACCATGCTATGGGAGGCACCACCATGCTATGGGACGCCCATTACTCTATGAGGCGGGGCCGTGGTAGGCCCATTCGGACTTAGGTTCCAATTCGCACAATGCTACGTAAAGCACAGAACCATTCCACGATACGAGGCGGCAAGCAGGGCGGGCACGTTTCCCGTGCATCTGGACATAGATTTTTTTAATAGAGATTTCCACTGTAGATTTGTTCACCTGTATTGTGGTAAGGAAATTTGCTCGTGTTGGCGCTCACTCCTTGCCGGGCCATGCAGAGCACATGGCGGGCTACGAGGAGCGCCGTGCTATGCGACGCCTGTTACTCTCTAAGGAGGAAGGGCATCCAGAGCACATGGCGGGCTAGCAAGCGCACCGTGTTATGAGATGCCTGTTTCTTGCTATGGAAAGCACAGAACCATGCCGTGGTATGAGGTGGCAGGCTGGGCGGGCCATGCTGAAAAAGTTACCCATAATAGATTTTTTAATAGAGATTTCCAATGTAGGTTGTTCACCTGTATTATGGTAAGAAAATGGACACGTGTTAGTTTACATATATTTATTTATATAGCATTATTTATTTAACAAAAATATGTTAGAAAGCGCTACATTGGAGTCTGGTTGTTCGTCCTCCGAAGTGATGGTTGTTCCCCATCAATTATGGTGGAAGCTTCGTCAAAATGACCCACATCCTCCGCCGGAGATATCCAAAAATCGGTTAACCTTGCAGTACGCACTTTGATAGAAACTTGCGTTTCCAGCTTGGTACTGCTGGGCGGCAGTAGATGGGAAATGATTCAGGTACCGGTGAATGAAGGACCCTGGCGAACCAGACAGGAGGCTTAGCGAGTTCAGGATTCTTCAGGCATCATGGGCTCCGATGACTGGTAGCCCATGATTCGCCTGAAGCAACAGTAGCTGCCGATCGGTCCGTTTCAGCGGTCGCCCTTCTGAATTGAACAGTAAAGTCTCAGTCTGTTTCCTGGGCAGCTTCCATCTGACTTCTGCCTGGGGAGAAACCGTTTCCCTCCATCACAATTGCACTGACTCCCTGCTTTTCGGTTTTGTGATGCTGAACGAGTGCGACTCTCTGTCTGCTCACTGTTCTTGCCATCTGGTACTCTTGAACGGTTAAATTGCATAGGACATCAGGTCTTTTGCCCTGAACGAGTGTTATGCATGTGGCACAGAAGCCAATGAGGTAGTTCCGCTGTTTCGGTCTCAGGATCTATTTCGACAATAGACTATGCACAGTGGCCGCCACTTCCGGGCTTCTCATTGCCGCAGTAATGGCATATTTTGCTTTCTCCTCGTCAAACTCTCCACTGATGGTCTGATAAAGATGGTCTTGCATCTTATCTCGCCCCCGGTGAACAAAGGCTCGGCCCCTCAGTTTTAAACATTCCATTAGCTGCTCGATTATAGGGCGGAAATTCGGGTCAGACAACCCCTCATTCTTCTGTAGCTGGGCGGCTAAGCACTCCGTGAAAGCAGTTATATACTTCTTAACAGTCTGCGGGCGAATCTTCGGTTCATCCTTTAACAACTTGACACCGTCTTCGACCGAGCGAATGTCAAATAGGGGGACCCAGTTGTAGGTCCACTCCGAGTGGGTTCGATTTTCTGCCCCACCTTTCCATAAATAAATCCAATAATACTTCTGGCCAAGCCAATTTTTGCCTTGCAATACTTGCTTGTATCCTCGATGTGTTCAGAGTACAAGTAAAAGAAACGTTCTTAGGGCTTGCTCGGTCGAAGGACCTTCCCACTTCACAGTGTTTTGGAAAGGAACGGAGATGGCAAGGGAGGAATAGCGGATCCTGATGCGTGTCTAGGTTGGACAATTTCTTCGGACAAGCTTTCACTGTCATCGTCCGCAGATGAGCTTCGACTCTCATCATCGGAACATGCCAACAAGTTGGTGACGTTTCCGGCGGCCCTTCAGCTGTACTTTCAGGATCCTTTGGTGGCAAATGTAATAAATTATCGTCCAAGGCTCTCTGGCCTAAACACATCAGTTCCTTTTTCCGTTCAACGATGAGCTGCCTTTGGCGCTTGGGGGAGTGAATCTTATGCGCTCGAACAAGATGCTGATTGGTGTGTTCGTAATATCTCGACCTCCATTCGCAACCCTCGATGGGACATTTTAGGTTTGTTTTCGCGATTTCAGACATTTTAGGACACCAGTTCTTGTTTCGGAATTTCTCTCGATATACATTGGAACACGCCACAATGGGCCTCAAGTAGGAATTACGACCTTTCTTTTTAGTTTGTATCAGTAGGGTAAAGTCATATCCTTATAACAAATTGTAACCCGACCTTCATCGGCCCACTGCAGTTCGGCTAACCAGCATGATGAAGGCCAGGGTTAAAAGGTGATAAGTAACCCCAGCCTCGGGCTAGGGGCTTATTAAGCTTCCCCGCCAACTCGCACTTGAAATCTGAGGAAACTGTCAGGATTCAATGGGTCGGATAAGGGAAAAGGGACAGGCAGGCAGTGCGATCCCCACTAGCTGACACACACTCATGCATAGGGGTCACGCACAATGGGTCGTCGGTGGCATCTGGTTTTCAGGGTAAGTAAGGAAAGCGTTCTGGGATGCCAAAGGGCAGGCCGGAGCCGTCCGAAGACAGAACAGGCATGCCAACCAACTTCGAACGCTCACGGTCATGAAGACCGTGGCGTAACCCCGGGCGCATAAATGACTCAAATGCCCGGGAAATGGGAACCGTTCAGGATCAAAAAGCGACTTCCCTATGAACGCTTGGCCGCCACAAACCAGTTATTCCTGTGGTAACTTTTCTGACACCTCTTGCTTAAAACTATTAAAATCAAAAAGGATCGATAGGCCATGCTTTCGCGGTCCGTATTCGTACTGAAAATCGGGATCAAGCCAGCATTTTCCCTTTTGCTCTACGCGAGGTTTCCGTCCTCGCTGAGCTCGCCTTAGGACACCTGCGTTACTCTTTGACAGATGTACCGCCCCAGTCAAGCTCCCTGCCTGACAGTGTCTTTGGAGAGGGTCATGCGGAGGGAACAGCCAACATCTCCGTTCTTGGCGATAGAAGCCCGAGATCGAAGCTCGGGTTCCCGCCTCACCAAGTAAGCAAACAAACAACGAAAGTAGTGGTATTTCAACGGCGACAGACGCCCCTGCTCGAGCAGAAAGGCCGTCTCCCACTTATGCTACACCCTTCGTGTCTCTTGACTGAGCCAAACTAGAGACAAGCTCAACAGGGTCTTCTTTCCCCGCTGATTCTGCCAAGCCCGTTCCCTTGGCTGTGGTTTTGCTAGATAGTAGATAGGGACAGTGGGAATATCGTTATCCATTCATGCGTGTCACTAATTAGATGACGAGGCATTTGGTTAGGGTCTACTTAGTTCCCTTAATACCTTTAGAATTAAGGGAAAAACAAAGGGTGACAGTAACGATCGGTGGAGGGCTCAAACAATTTCGCTACCACAGGGGCTTCAATGTACCAAGCTCAACCAGTTGGAGCTGGGTTAGCGTCAAACGGGTTAGTGATGGAATCGCCTTGAAAAAGGCGGTTTACTATTATTATAGTTTTAGTAATACCCTCTGGCCGGGGTTCAAATCATTGGCTACCATGCATATCACTTTCCTCCCAAATCTTCCCAGAACAATCATGGATACTCGCAAGACTGAGGCTGACAAGTATTCAAGCTGCCCCTGAGTAAGGGACAGTGACCGCAACGCCCGGATGGTCTCGGGACATATCAGTCCCCGAGCCCCGAAGACAACCCCGACGTGCTCTATCTTATCCGGGCTTACACCCGGGATCTTAGCGTGTGCGTATTTCTCACGTTTTTGGCAAGCAACGTCAGAAAGTGCCACCATGCTCGCAGCCCGCAATAACCACCCGGTCTCGAAGATGGAAAACGAGGTCGGGTTTTACCTGAGCACCGGTGGATGTCGTCTGTACAAGCTCATGCTCCACTCGAGCCCCTGGGTTGGCTCTAAGAATCATCCCAGAGACAAGCATGGCAAGATGGTTGTGCCTAGCTATTCGAGGGAGGTGACTGGACTCACATTCCTGCAAGATGTGAAACGCGGCTTCAGGGCGTTGATGACACCTTTGGCAAAGTTTAGAGTCCGGGAATGGTGACTGCTTGTTATTAAGGGCCCAGCACGAGACCAAGTTGGATCGTAGTCTCAGTGCCTTAATGCAGTCACCCTGACTCATAACTTTGCTTCCAGCCCACAGCCAAGAATTTGACAATGGGTCCCGAGCGAAGGCGAAAAGATCTTTAGTGGCATAGCGGCCCTCCTCAAGGGTCCTTTGCTCCATCCGGTGGGTATATAAAGCCTGTTGGATTTGCTCTTTACAATTAACCCCCACCAGAACACCGGCATCCTCAAAAATACGTACTACGTATTCCGCCATGACAGGCAAGTTCAACACTGCCGCAGCGACTGAGGATCCGAGTCGATCTAAACGAGCAAATGCCTTAACTTAGACCTCGACAGCAACAGTTCTTAATCCCTGCATGCCTAATCCGCCTTCCCTAGTTTTCATATACATGAATAGGTTCGGGAACGCTACGGGCAAATACAACCAGCCCTTCACGAAGTATTGGATCTTCTTGTCTATCCGATCGGCACTGGTGCGGGCAAACAGCGAATTTCCCAAGGCATATAAAACCCTCGGAAGAACTACTGTTCACAAAAGGTACATTTGCTGGGAAGGTTTAAGCACTGCTCCTGTGATGGCATTAAGGAGCTCCAATACAGGCTTCATCTCGACAGCCGGACCCTTATCCGCGAAGATGTTCAAGCCGAGGTAGGTCATAGGTTGGCTAGTTTGAAGTGGAAGAATGGTATTTCTGCTCCCCAACTCCAATGGCCGAATATGGTACATAATACAGCCATCGGAGTCGTCACCCCACCGAGGTACCTGGTCTTGGAATGATTTAAAACCAAACCTTGGCAAAACAGGTTACACTCGGCGGTATCGACCAACATCCGTAGCCCCAGACTATCGCTGGATAAGAGTAAAAGATCATAGCATAAGCCATCGCCGAAACTGAGATATCAGATGTAACTTCCAGCCCGGCATCATTGATGTTCAATTTGGCTAATAAAGGGTCCAATATTAAGTTGAAAAGAAATGGTGACAAGGGGTCTCCCTGCTTAATCCCGCAAAGAAGCGGAATTTCAATACCATCCGAACAGCCATTTCAATTGTAGACGAATTTCGAATGGTCATACAGATCGCGCACGAGATGGACATAGTGCGCAGGAACGCTGTGATCTTCCAATGACCAAAGAAGTGCCTCGTGAGAGACGCTGTCAAAGGCCTTCGTGATGTCCAGCAAGCAGGCATAAAAGAGACGATGCACACGGCGACAATGGCGCATCAGACCCTGAAGGATGAGCAAGTTATTTGAGATGCTTCTATCTTCCGAAAAGCCTGCTTGGATGGGATGGTGGGGGATTTCATACTGAAGGCATCCGGCCAAAATCCGCGTGTACAAAAGGTACAACACGGATGAGATCGTAATTGGCCGGCGGTTCCCAGGTGTCATTGGGCTACCCACCTTGGGGATGAAGACAGTACACGACCGCTTCATCTCGGCTGGAATCTTCCTAAAAGCAAACCAGTTAGCAAAGAGCGCAGTTAGGAGTGAAACAGGGATTCCCCATTAATCCGTCAGGCCCAGGTGCAGAGTTTTGCCTCACTGCCTTTACAGCAGTCAAGGTCTCCACGGCGGTTGGTGGCTCTAGGGTTATCTGGAGGGGGCTGTTGCAAACCGCACCTCCTATCCTGCGTGGAGATTATGAGTGCTGCCCAGAGAAGACCGGATTGAAGGTCTTATGAATATCCGTCAAAGACAGAGATCCTGACTCCGTGTCCGAGTCCTTTAAAAGAGCATCACAGCAGGTACGCGGACCCATAGCGTACAGCTGTTGGTGTCGCTTATATCTCTCCCTCTTACGCACTGATCGATTGCGCTGGGAAGAGATTGGATCCAAGGGGACTGACAGCCTTTCTCTGGTCGGCCGATCTGTCATATAGTCTGAAACGTAATTACGAATAAGAGCTACAATGACTCAAGGCCCGGATCTTATCTTATCTGGTACAGAGGGTAGATTATCGCAAGCGATAATCTGCGGCACCTACTCCTACGAGGGAGTTTTGCGCCATCCCATTAATAACGACTGCTACGAGATGACAGTAGCAGTCGGGACCGACGGCTTAACGTGCCCTCCGAAGCACGGGGGGTTTCATGATGGAAAAGCTGCTGGGGATAAACGAACCAGAGGCTGTCACCAACTGCTGGAACACCAGCTATGGTCAATCGGCAAATGGGTCAGACCAAAGTCCCCCAACAGCCGTGCCCCAAATAGCTGTCCCGCCAGCGGTGGCCCTCAAGCCCAGGCCGTCACCCAACCAGCAGCTGGCCGCGCCTGAAGTTGCTGAACTCCATCGATTGGCAAGCCAACCGACGAGACAACCAGGCCACGGCCACCCCCAAGGCCCGGATGCTAGATCTTCGGCTAGAGTATTCCGGTCAACCGTGACTCCTGCTTCTGAAAGGAGTGCGTCCATGCCATCAACTGTTAAAGTAACTTCCGCGAATTCGGCATGACCCGACTGTCGGCTAGCTTTCCCAGAGGGCGGTGCACTATCCCGATCCCTAAGAAGAACACTCAGGTCCTGGGGTACACTATCCCTGAGGGCTCTTTCATCCGCCACATAAGCCCGATAGTCTGGGTGAGTCCGAATGTGAGAGTCCGCCCCTGAAAAGATTGTTTCAATCATTCATTTATATGAACGATATCAGGGGGGGAAGGAGGCCTCGAGGTGAGCCAGCGCACAGAGTTCGGATTTTGTCCAGCGGCCACGGGCTTCGGCCTCATCGGGAACTCCGGCATGGTCACGCTTCTTATGCCTCATGCAGGCAGGCACGGAGTTGAATACTAGCCCGCACTGATCGCAGGTATTCGAGATGTTGCCTTTCTTGTGCGCTTTGCGACACTTGGTGGCATGCGAGGTCATGCTGTTTAATTTTGAGTATTCATTGGTGCATATAGCGCATTTAAAATTGACCTGCATATTATGGTCTGCATTAACATGGGCTATGAGCCCAGTTACATGCAGAAGCACCCGACTACAGATGGAACAAATCAGCGCGCTGCCACCTTCTAGAGGATAGATGATTAGATATGAGGTAGCCATTAGACAACGTAACAATGGGTGATGTTAACCCAAAGCTTAGATGGTCAGTACTTTTTAGTTAGAGGTTAGTTGCCTATAAACCTTCCCTAGAGTTGGATTAATTTGTAGAAGGACGATTGCTAGGTTTTGGCCTGAGAATGCTATGGGCAGTATGCAAATCTTTTGCCCGTGATCGTCATGCAAAACTATTGGGTTGCTCTGGGCAGAAATCACATTTAAAGTTCGATTTAAGAGAGTTATAGTTACTCCCGCCGTTTAACCTGCGCTTTAATGAATTTCTTCACTTTGACATTCAGAGCACTGAGCAGAAATCACATTGCATCAGCACCGGCCTATGGCCATCGCAATGCTTTATTTTAATTAAACAGTCGGATTCCCCAGGTCCGTGCCAGTTCTGAGCGAGCTGTCATACGTCAGCCGGTAAGTGAGCAGCAGGCGTTCTGCCACCCTAGCCGCGATGTTCCACGATAAGTGCGATGCTGGTCCACGAGTGCCCTTCCGAGCCACCATGACAGCACAAAGCACCCACGCCACAAGACGCCAACGCAGTTCCCCATCACAGAGAACACACAGCATGCACCGTGGAAGCAGAGAACGCGCCGTTTGATGGCCCTTCCAAGACACAACGCAGTCCAGTTATCATTTAATCGCTTCTTCCGATCGTGGCCTCGACTGACCCAGCTCTCAGAGCCAATCCTTGTCCTGAAGTTATGGATCTGGCTTGCCGACTTCCCTTACTTACATTGTTCTATCTACTAGAGGCTGTTCACCTTGGAGACCTGTTGCGGATATGGGTATGGCCCGGTGCGAAAATCATTTACTCTCCTTCGGATTTTGAAGGGTCAGCAGGAGTGCTCCAGACGCCGCAAGAGCACTTACGGGAACAACATCCAACTCTCTGGGCGAGTCGATTCCAGGGAGTCCGTCCCTTACAAAGAAAAGACAACTCTTCCCGGGACTCCCGCCGATGTCTCCGAGGTCGTTTGCGTTACCGCATCGGACCCAAGAAGATCCGATCTCCGTATCCGGGTTCGGGAATATTAACCCGATTCCCTTTCAGACTATCGGGGTCATTTACAATTTTTTTTTTGTACCCCAGTTCGGAACGGGTTTCCCCTATTACTTAGTGCCCACTGACCCATGTTCAACTGCTGTTCACATGGTACCCTCCTCCACTTCAGTCCTCAAGGTTCTGACTCGGGTATTTGCTACTACCACCAAGATCTGCACTGGCGGCGGCTCCAGGCAAGCCCACGCTCGGCACCTTCAACGCACACCGCAGTGACTCTCCTACTCAGGCTTACCAGAAATCTTTGCCCTGGCGACTGGGTATGGGCTCGACACTAGAGTGCCATCCATTTTCAGGGCTAGTTGCTTCGGCAGGTGAGTTGTTACACACTCCTTAGCGGATTCCGACTTCCATGGCCACCATCCTGCTGTCTATAGCAACCAACACCTTTCATGGGGTCTGATGAGCGTCCGCATCGGGCGCCGTAACCCACTGGGCACTCTATGCTCTTGCCGGCTTTAGTCAAGCAAGCCAGCATTCTCACCCATTTCATGTTTGAGAATAGGTTGAGGTCGTTTTGACCCCAAGGCCTCTAATCATTCGCTTTATCAGATGAGACTGCATTCCTCACTGAGCACCAGCTATCCTGAGGAAAACTTCGGAGGGAACCAGCTACTAGACGGTTCGATTAGTCTTTTGCCCCTATACTCGGGTCCGACGAACGATTTGCATGTCAGAATTGCTACCGACCTCCATCAGAGTTTGCTCTAGCTTTGTCCTGCCCGAGCATAGTTCACCATCTTTCTGGTCCCAACGTGTGCGCTCTGGCTCCACCTCGCCGACAAGAAGCAGCTTAGACGGGCCGGCAGTGCGCCGCCGAGCTCCACCGCGGGGTATTGCACCCGCGAATGGAAGAAGAGCTTCACCCACCCGGATGGATCCTGCCTCGGTCAGGCTTGACCTTCACGTTCATTGCGCCTTAGGGTTTCGTAATTTTTTGCGAGTAACCCTGTGACTCACGCACGTGTTAGACTCCTTGGTCCGTGTTTCAAGATGGGTCGGGTGGGCGACCAACCTACTCGCTGCCGACCTCTAGCACTACCACGAGAGCAGCAACGCCCGATCACCGGTGAGCGAACAGGACAGCCGACCGCCAGACGAGTGGTGATCGGTACCTGCCAGCCTCGATCTGCCGGATGGGCAATACCGCGCATCGAGTGCGGATCGCAAGGCCTTGGCTGGGCAGCGGCCAAAGCAGAGACTGGCTGTAAGACCGCCCGACGTTTTTCCCCCTAGAGAAAAGAGCTTGTTGGCAACGGATACCTAATGTTGTCCTGCCACAAGACCACCTTTCTTACGGGCAACCCAACCAGTCGTGGCGTTCTACCGAGGGGGAAGTGCACCCGCCCACTGTCAGCTAGCCATCGCATGTACAGCTCTTCTCAGATCCGTACACCGAGACGGACGTCATCCTGCAGACGGGTTGAATCCCCCCGTTCGACCTTTGAGGGCCACCTGTTTGCCTCCGAGTGGTTTCATATACTCTTGAACTCTCTCTTCAAAGTTCTTTGCAACTTTCCCTCATGGTACTTGTTTGCTATCGGTCTCGTGGGAGTATTTAGCCTTCAGTGGAGTTTACCACCCACTTAGGGCTGCACTCCCAAGCAACCCGACTCCAGGGAGAGAGCCGTCTGGCAGACACAATGACAAGCCAAACGGGCCTTGCACCCACCTTGGGAGGTGGCCCCCGTCAGTGGGACTTAGGCTTCCGCGATCTGCCGAGAGAGGCGTCTCCCAAACGCCACATTGCCCGTCGTCTGTTACAGATGAGGGCGTCGGCGCTAGGCTCTACCCCGTTCACTCAACGTTACTAGGGGAGTCTTCATTAGTTTCTTTTCCTCCGCTTACTTAAGTGCTTAAATTCAGCGGGTTATCTCGTCTGATCTGAGGTCGAGTGGATTTCTAGTGATGGCATGGAAACAAGAGGTTGCCTCCTTTTCCCTTGCCCCAAAAGCCTCACACCCTTCAGAACGCACAACGAAGTGCGCAGACGGGAGCTCAAGGAGCAAAGAGATGACAAGAGGACCACAGACGGACTAAGAGTCAGACCGAAATGCCATTTCTTGTGCCCGCTCATCCTCTACTATTTCGCGGCATTCAAACACTCTCACGTCCATGAGCCAGCCACCAAAATTTTTAGGTCGTTTCTAGCAGGAGGCGTCTCTACCTCGGATAAGAGGAAAGACGTTCTCTAACGAGAAGCAGGGTGATCTGGCTTCACAAGTAAGACCCGCGAGAAAAAATTTACCGACCCTCAGACAGGCGTGGCCCCAGGATAAACCCGGGGCCGCAGTGTGCGTTCGAAACGTCAATGTTCAATGTGTCCTGCAATTCACATTACTTCACGCAGTTGGCTGCGGTCTTCATCGACCCACGAGCCGAGTGATCCACCGCTCGGAGTTGTGAAAAAATATATATAAGTCTCGTTCGTTCATGACCCATTGCCAAAGCACGGGTCGAGCTAAAATAACGTTAACTAAGATTCCAACCAGCCACGGAATCCTCTCGGCTTTGTAACTCGTGCCAAGAAATGAAACGGGCGGCCCCCTTGCCAGACCAACACTCAGGAAAGCGCGTGCCAGAAAGTTTCCCACCGAAGGTAACAACTACAGCCATATTTTCCACCAGATGCTTTTCCAAGCCATAATTTCAGACATAGGCACTAGTCAAAAGTGGATGGACTTATAGCAGTTGCCCTTCTCTTGGTAGGAACATTTCCGTGTCCTTCCTAACCGAACGTTGTTTGCAAGTGAGGCTCTTTAAACCTTTTTCCCTGCCAGTAAGGAATCATCCCTGTGACACATCCCACGAAACGTGAATTTCTTGCAGAGAAAGGCAGAAGCAACTTTCAGAAACCATATGTGAAGGCCCTTAGCCCACCGTCCATCTGCGAGCCGGTGCCCTCCTCCTTAGAAGGCATGCTCACATTATGGGAAATCTGGCAGTCAGCCATCCGAAGCACGGACTTACATTCGCCAGGCGTTGCGAAAGATATCCGTGTACGGCCAAGCTGACGCGGTCATCGGAATAGGTACCCATTAAAAAAATAGGACGGTTTGCGGCCAGCCTTAAAGCCAGCCCTCAAACCAAAATTCATCGGATTGGAAGATCCGGAGCCAAGCCCCTATTATGGTCGGGCACCTGCTGATGCAGCGAAAACTGGGAGATCACCGCCATCCCTGTGAGGATAGCTATCGACCCTGTCAGGATGGCTGCCCCCAGACTCCTAGCAGAACACTGGCGTCTGGACTTAGAGATTTCAACTTGCTACTCAGTGTGCTCCTACTATTAGCATGCTTTACCGCAATTGTCAGAAGCGGTGTACGGGATCGTGTATGGACGAGCAATCCGTAGCAAGATTTTAATAAATCTTACAATAATGATCCTTGCGCAGGTTCACCTACGGAAAGTCATCTTACAATAATGATCCTTCCGGAGGCTTAAAATAAGCTCCCACAAGAATTATTGTTTTTTTGGGAAAAAGACATTCAAGTGAAATTTGTTTTGACTGATTGGTCCTATAAAGACCCCAGGGTCTCCCTGGGAGTAAAATTCCTGTCAGGGAGTAAGTGTTTTTTTTTTTCAGAGGGTGCTTATTTGGAAAAAAAAAAAAAAAAAAAATTTTCTCTCCCTTTTGGGTATTAATAACTGTGGTGGTTTGATTAATAGCCTGGATTAATATATTAATTTAGCGGTAGCCTGTGTATTGGAATAACCTAGTTTAAGAACACTAATAGTTCCAAAAATTATAACAAAAAAAAATAATAATAAATAAATAAATAAATAAAATAAATAAATACTAAAAAATTTTTTCGTTTTTGTTTTGAGCTTGGTTGACTTGCTAATTGATTAATTAGTTATATTAAATCAAATATTAACTCTTAAGTAAGAGGTTTAATTGTGGATAATTGGTGGTATAACAATACTTAAATGTGAATAATGTCGTCGTACGCTGAAACTGCTAATAGCAATATTCAGCGTTCAAATGATGAAATAAGTGCCTCAATGGAGGACAATAGAATTATTTTTAAAACGATTGAGGAAACTAAAGTAGTGGACTATAACGAAATAGAAAACATGTGTGGTGAAGGAGCTGTAAGAGCTATTGGGAGGCTAGATGGTATTAATACGCATGTATATTTAAGAGAGAAGAGTCATATGGAAAAACTATTAATGATGGGCATTAAAGTTAAAGGTCAGCCAATTATGGCTGAAAAGTACTCACTGGATACTATAAAATTAATTATTTCAGGGGTATTGCCCTCGATCCCTCCACAAATGATTATAAATGAATTAAAGAAATATGGAGCTATAAAATCAAGATTATTCCCAATTTATGTAAGAGGGAAAAAAATGTTTTAACTTTCTCAAGGTTCATTTATATAGTTCCAAAGGAGGATAATAATCTTCCAGAGTTTAGCAAATTAGAAGTGCTAAAACAAGTGGTGTTTATAAGATTAACCAAACAGGAAAAGAAATGATACATGTGCGGTAGTTTAGATCATCTAATAAAGGAGTGTCCGCATCAACCACAAGAAGACGGTATGATTAGTACTGACAATGATAAGAGGGTGGAAGAGTTAAATATCCCGCAAGGAGGAGAATTGAATAAGCCAAAGAAAAGAAAATTGAATCTTAGTGAGGATAATATAGAAAAGGAGAGTGATGAGGAGGATGATAATATGGGTAGAAAGGAAAATATGGAGATAAATGGGAAAGAAGTATTTAATGAAGGTGGTGGAGAGGGAGAGATAAATGAAATAGTTAATAAGAAGGTCGGTGAGACGGTTAATCCAGGAAATATTGAACAAGGAAGCGAGGTATTGAGTGAAGAGGAGGGAGAGGATGAAAGAAATATTGAACAAAATGTTGAGATAGTGGAAGAAGAGAAAAGGGATGATATAAATAGAGAAGAGGATGATCAGATAGTTAATCAAGCTGAAAAAGAATTGAGAAATATTATAGGAAAATCAAAATTGAATGAAGAGGGTAAAGAAGAAACAGTAATAAGTGCAAAAAAGGAAAGGGAGATCCCCTCGAACACAAAAGGCAATTCTTCAGAGATTGAGAGGTGAATTTATGGAGATTTTGAGGGACTCAACGGATAGGAGGATTGGGTTAAGAAAGATGATAGTTAATTACAACTATGAAGTGGAGGATTTTATAATGGTGGGATAGCAAATGCTGGAACAAGAAAATATGACAGTCAGACAAGTAGACAAAATTAATAACGCACTAAGAAGATTAAAATCTGATAAGCCAAATTAATAGGTCACCAAGGAGGAAAATGTAAGTGTATTTTGTTTTCCATTTTCTTTATAAACAATAAGATGGCTAATTTAAAAATCTTGTCTTGGAATGCCAGAAACCTAAACGGTTACCAGAATAAGAATTTTTTTTGACTTAATAAGTAGCAGCTATAATACCATATTTCTGATTCAGGATTCGGAGTCTTCTCTCAGGAAGCTCCGGGCTAGTTCAGGGGATACTCATGGGATTATAAGGTCTTTCTCGCACAGGCTACACATAGGTTCAATGGCGTAGCTATATTTATCCTAATAAAAATGTATAAGAATATTAATGATAATGTAATAATATACCAAGCCTATGTTAATGCTATTTTATACGAAAAAAGAAAAATGAGATTATGGATTGTAAATGTGCTGATGCCGCAAAGCGCAGAGGAGGCTACAAGAGCTCTGAAGGCTATTAATGATTTTATGATGGTTCACTGTGGTGATGATTTTATATTAATGGGAGACTGGAATTGCACGGTGGAGCTGGAGAGAGATAGAGTACCTGAAAAAGAATGGAGGCCAGCGTTGGTCAATCAATTAAAGAATTTTTTGCTTAGTTACAACTTAATTGATGTTTGGAGGGAGAAAAACAAGAACTTGCGAAAATATACTTGGAAAAGGGGATTGTCTGTGGCAAGATTGGACAGGATATACGTTAGTAAAGGGATATATGAGCAATGTGCAGGGGCTGGTATAGAAGAAAAGATTGTCAAAGGAGATCACTTTAGAGTATGGATTGACATGAAAATTGGTTTTAACATGAAAGGTAGAATTGGATCGGTTAATGTTCCAGTTTGGAAATTACAAGATAAAGAATGTTCTCAGTACATGAAAAATTTTTTAGAAAAGTTCTTTGAAATTTTACGACATAATGACAACCCACTACAGTGTTGAAAATTTTGCAAAGCACAGATAGGACGACAATTAAGAATATTTCAAATAAAAAATAAACTGAAGAGAAACACATTAATTGATAAATACTACAAAAATAAAATTGGTTTACAATCATTAAATCCGAAGCAATTGAAACAAATGATTCATAATGATAAAAGACCCAACTATATTACAAATTTAATAGTGGAGGACATTGAATACACTCAATCAAAAGATATAGTGGAAAAGTTTCAAGAACATTATGAGAAAGTGTTCTGTCAAGCACAGAGTATGAATATCAACTATAACAATTATATTAGGAATTGGAGAAGTGTAGAACCGGACAGTAATGTGTTATCATTTACAAAAGAAGATATTGAAAGAGCCATTAAGAGTTTAAATAAGGAATCAACACCAGGAAATGACGGACTGCCAGTTGAAATATACTCTTTAGAGAATATGATACCAATATTACAGCTATTTTACGATTACATGTTATATACGGCAGAGACGGGCTCTTTATTCATTGCAGATATTGTTCTGATCCCTAAAAAAGAAGAGGCAATAGGAATAAAAGATTACAGGCCAATTTCACTAGTCAATACCGACATGAAAATAATATCTAAGATTTTAGTTATGAAATATAGAAGATTTTTCGACGATACAATCGAAAGAAACCAGTCAGCATATATTCCAGGAAGCAATATTACGGATAACCTTCACCAGATAAGGGACATGGTGGACTTGGTGGAGTGTAACGGAGGGATGGCCCTGGGGTTAGACCAATCTAAAGCTTTTGACAGGGTTGATCATAATTTTCTAAAAGCTATCTTTAAAAAATAAAATTGTCCGCAAACTTTAAGACGCTGGGTTGACATCTTTCTGAATAATCAGAGATGTCAATTGTGTTTAAATGGTGAAAGATCCAAAATTATTGTGATGAGAACGGGGATACGACATGGAGATGCTCTGTCCCCTCTCTTATATGTGATCACTTTAGAAGCATTCTTAAGAAATGCAAATAATGCCATCACGGTTGGTAGACCGATGAACCAAAAAATTTATCCTACCTACTCAGCATATGCAGATGATCTCGTTTTTTTTTTTGTTCAATGAACAAGAACTGGAAGTGCTGTTGAAGGAGAATGATAATTACATGGCGGTATCTAATGCACTTCTAAATAGAGATAAATCTGTCATGCTAAATTACTCGAAAATCGATAATGAATATATAAAGGATAAATATGAGATTCAAACTAATAATACTATGAAAGTTCTGGGCATAGAGGTTGGCGATAAGGCCAGAATTAAGAATTATAATGGTTTAACGACGTGGTGGTATGGATTTAAGTTGAAATGGGTTCCATACAGTAAATTGCTGACAATACAGGAGAGGGTAATGTTAATAAACACAGTGGTTATAAGTAAAATATTATATATTTTAAGGGTGGTTGAGCCTGAAAGGAAATGGCTGGATAAAATGATGGGTGATATCATAAGTTGGGTAAACTCCAATAAGAGATGGATGAGGAGGTCTGTGTATTATCAGGACATAAATAGAGGTGGATTGGGTTTGAAAAATTTATATGATCTGAAAAATGCATGTCGTGTTAGCTTTGTTTTAAATACCATATGTGATATAAAGAGTTTTTATTTTGATCATATTTTTTCAGCAATTAATAAAGAAATAAACCCTTTTTTCAACAAGTTAAGCAGGGAAGTACAAAGAAGCCTTCTACCATTTTGCTTTGTTACAAGGAAAATTTTTCAACAGGGTAGAAGGTTCATTGTAAATTGCAAGTGCAAAAACATTAGGAACAACAGAGTGGTGGCGGCGTCCGAATGTAAGGATAGATGTATGCACATTATGAGTTGTGAGATAAAAGGAATAAGGGTTGATATTAGCAATTACAGGAAAATAGAACAAATTATTGCTCGGATGTTAAAAGGAATATACGATAATAAAAATTTTATTTCTGCATTAAATAACCCACACCTACAAGACATCACCCAAAAAGCGTTAAGATTTAGGAATATAGGTGGCGTAACGCCGGATTTTCTGTTTAAGATCGGGCAGAAGACCTCCTCATCCTGTTTCTTTGAACAGGAGTGTATCGCCAACGAGCGCCATTTCCTTTTGGAGTGTAGTGCGACAGCCAAAATTAGAGAGTATCTAAAGCAAATGGTAATTTACTGCGGAGGTGAAGAACAGGAGTGGCAGAACTTAATTTTAGATGGAGTCTTGGTTAAGGCTAAGCTTAAATGTAGAATTTTAATTAACGATATTATACTGATCGCACTATCATCCATCCAGAAGGCTGTTATTGCTTGGCATTACGATTTAAAATTTAGTGTATGTTTCCTTTTTGTGAAAGAATTGAACTCTTATAGACAAAATGACAAGAATTGCTACAATGTAAGTGATAGAATACAAAGTTATATGAAAAAGTGGTCATATATTTGGTCTTTCACCATGAAGTTTATAGAAAAACAAAACGAAAGACAGACGTGAATTCGGACAACATTTGTTACTTTCGTGATTGTTGATGGTTATTATAGTACAGTTTTAAGGTTTTATTTTTTATTTTTTTGGTTTTGAGGTTTTGGTGTTTTTAACCTTTCATAATTGATTTTATACCTATAGTTTTAAGAATATAAAGTTGTTGTTATTTTGGATAGATTTGGATGTTATATTCATATGGTTGTTGATATATTCAGAGTTTATGTATACAATTGTTGTTATTTAGATTATCTTCTATCTATATAAAGGGTGCGTTCACTTATTCGTTCGGAGTCATGCTCCGAGTCAATGTGATCACGTGATCAGAGTACTAGCGTCATGGCTCAGAGTCAACACAACGACGTAACAATCGAAGACTTTGATCGTTATAATCATTTGCGTGCAGTATTGCCAATTTAGCCTTTTTTTCATGCGCTTGTCTTTTGTTGGACATTTTTAATAAAAATTAAACAATGCACTTCAACCATCTACTATTCATTTAAAAGTCTTCAATTCTCTTCAAAAACTCTCATCATTATTCATTGGTGAACTTGTTATTATTTATTCTTTTTATTTATTATTTTATCTTCTCCATTTATAAATGAGTATAGAATCATTCAATAATAAATAAACATTATACTACTTCGTAAATTAATGTATAATGCACAAAATATTGAAATGAGCTTTTAAATTGGACACATCCCTGCTAAATTAGCAACACTACTTGTGAACGATTCAAGATATTTTTTCCCTTCTTCGCAACCTCCGGAGGCATCAGAAAAGCATGAGCAGTGCCCATGGCACTTTAGGTTATGGGGAACCTTTAATATTAAGTTATTTTTTATTAACAGGAATAAACAATAACATATTTTTTATTTTTTAATATTTTTATAAAAACAAAGTTCTGGTCATAATTGTAATTTTAATTTATTATCATAGAGACTAGGGTGGCCTCATGCGTAAAGATGAACTGAGATTGAGCATATAAAAATTAATAATTATGCTGAAAAAATTGTCTTGAATCAAATTTTTGATCAATTTAAGCTAAATTTTCGTTTGTATCGTGCCAAGCCTACAACAATGGAAGGCTAACCAATTATGGTAGGCTATGATCGTGCACTTTGGAAAGATAGAGGCGGCCATGTTGATAGTTAAACAACGTATGCGCCAGCTTGAAAAAATAAAGTCTTCTCTTGTTTGTGTGGTTGCCACGGCTCCTAACAAGCACGCTCGCAAACGATATCTCATTGTAACAAAATTAATCATCGTTGAAGTCACAACTTTGTTGGCACTCTTCATTGTTGCGTCGTCTTTCTCATTAAATTTTTTGACTCCGATGTCTCCAGCTTGAAAGCAGGAGTTAAGGGAGTTAACCCGAGTCGCACTCCAAGCGAATAAAGAAACAAACTCCGAAAGACTCCAAGCGTACCCTGATGTTGGAGGTCAAGGGAGTTAACTCCGAGCGAAGAAAGAAACGGAGACCAAATGACTCGGAGCAAATAAAGAAACGGAATCCGAATGGCTCAGAGTTACGGGAGTCACTCGTTGTGACTCCAAGTGAATAAGTGAACGCACCCAAAGAAGGATGTTTGTGGGTCTGTCTGTGGGTCTGTCTGTGGGTCTGTTTTTTATACAAATCTACAGTTTTATTCCGATCTTGATGAAATTTCGCATACATGACCTTCAAAGCATGAGGAAGGTCACTGTCTACCTCAGATTTCGGAAAAATAATAAATATCGATAAAAAATCGATATTCATGGTTATGGCAAGGCATATTAATGAGAAATATCTCATGACCAACAATGCAAGGCAAAGTTTGTACAACAATAGGTATCAACAATGGTATCAACACGCAATTCACAAACGCTCTGCATGAACAAACAATCAATATCTCAAGACTAACAATGAAAGGAAAAGATTGTGCAAGTGTAATTATCCCGGGCAACGCCGGGTAACTCTTCTAGTAAAACTATAAATTTGTATAAGACACAAATATATATACATACATACATTTATATATATATATAGATTTGCGATTGGACTTTTTTCCTTTTACATCAAGTATTTTGACTACTCGATACATTTCCTGGTACTGCAGGTCTTTAATCGGACCTGGTGTTCTTTTCTTTTTTTTCCTAGGGAAATATTTTCATAAAAAGGAAAAATGAAACGTTTTGTTTTAGCTTTCCATTTTGGAGGTATAATCAAACGCACCGTTACCGCATTTATTAATTTTGGGGCTGTAAAAGGCCCCACGCATCTAGGAAATAATTTCTTCCTTGTTTTCCTTTCTGCCTGAGTACAGGTGCCGCTTGTACCAGCTCCTTATCCCCCACCATCATTTGCCATTTGGTGTGTTTTTAGGTCATATAATGTTTTATACTTATAGTTTGCTTTTTGTATGTTCTTTTTTGCCCTTATAAGTAGTTTCTTTAAATGAGTTTTATAGTCTCTTTGAGTTGTTGGGGTTCCGTAGCGACGCTAGTGGGAACTATAGGGATATTAATTTCCCTTCCAAGGTCCATCATGTAGGGCAAACATCCTAATGCTTCTGACATGGTTGAGTTGATGGCTATTTCCGTAGCCGTTAAATACTCTTCCCAATGTCGCGATCCTCATTCACGTAATTTCTTATGATTTGAATTATGGACTGGTTCGATCTTTCCGATTGACCATCTGTTTGGGGGTGGTAAGCATTTGATAGTTTTATTTCTATTTTTAAAAGTTTAAAGATTTGGTGCAATATTTCGGCAGTAAATCTTATATCACAATCGGACACGTGACGGAAATCCGTGAACCTTAAAGATATTTTCAACCAAAATTTCCGCTGTTTTCTCCGCTGTGATTGTAGATTTGTACGCAAACAGACGGATTCTTTTTGTCAATCTATCAGTTATTGTTAATATTGCGTCGTTATTCTTTTTTGTTCGCGGTAAGGGCATATGTGAAATTTTAGGAACGTTTAATATCCAAATTTAGAAATTATATTAAAATTAATTATTTAAATTAATTAGTTGTTATTCGCGTTATTTGCCATTTTCGCTCTGTTCCGCACTCTTGACTCTTATGGCGGATTTCGTCTTCGTTTTGTAACTGACTAGCTTCTTTTCTGCCTTTTGTAAAAGTACTAATATTAACGATTGTCGCTCGCATATTCTCCATTGTTGTGTCACCATTGTTTACCCGCTCTTCAGAAAAATAAACTATCATCATGGCTTTATTCTTGGATAAGGGGCGATAGGCAAATGACGCCACCTTAAAAAATTTTATCTTTCTTATATCGTCAGTTAGTGATACGAGATACACAGGAGGAGGGAGACCCATAATATCGTTCAATCGTTTGGAACGTTACAGTATGTACGTATGTGACCAATTTTGTGCAGCTAACTCCTCTGAAACGGCAAATAGCCGAACCAAATAAAAATTATATATACTTAGAGGATTCCTTAAATTGTGCCTTAGCGTATATTTTATGTCAATTGGGTAAGCCTTTTCGAGATATTAATTATTTTCTAAACATTATAAAATGGCTGTAGCGTCCAAACGAGCCAACCAAACACAATAAACTCGACATGTACGTACTCCGCTCATTAAGGCGAATTTTTTTGTAAATGATTTGTTTGGCTGTGATGAGCCGTTTTGGAGTTATTTACTATCCCCTCCACGAAGACCCCCCCCCCGTCAATTTTTTTTTATTTTTTATTTATTTATTTACTAGCAAAGGTACCCGGCGTTGCCCGGGATAATAACACTTGGATGTAAACAGAACAATCTCAAAAAATTAAATTAAATTTTGCAATATCTTAAAAATAAACACATGAAAATGCTTAGAATTAATACAGTAAAAATTCTTAATGAAAATTCGAAAAAAATCTTTTTAAAGGCTCACAATGGCTGGACCTCTCTAATAATTTCTTACTCACGTAATCTTACCATATTACATCATCATTTTATGTTCATTGTAATAATTCTTGGAAAGATTGTTTTAACATTACATCATCATTCTGTGCTCATTGTTATTGGTAAATTGCGCGTTGATACCATTGTTGATGCGAACACAATGGGCCTATTGTTGCACAAACTTTGCCTTGCATTGTTGGTCATGAGATATTTCTCATTAATATGCCTTGCCATAACCATGAATATCGATTTTTTATCGATATTTATTATTTTTCCGAAATCTGAGGTAAACAGTGACCTTCCTCATGCTTTGAAGGTCATGTATGCGAAATTTTATCAAGATCGGAATAAAACTGTAGATTTGTATAAAAAACGTACAGACAAACAGACCCACCCACAAACATCCTTCTTTATATATATAGATAGACTAGCAAAGGTACCCGGCGTTGCCCGGGATAATTACAGTTGTAGGTAAACAGAACAATCTCAAAAAATTAAATTAAATTTTGCAATATCTTAAAAATAAACACATGAAAATGCTTAGAAT
>JAHWFO010025891.1:575670-612417 GCA_023313115.1 Rhysida immarginata
ACGTCATTGAAGAAGAAACGAACCTCACGCATTTTTGCCCGTTACAGTACATATGTCATTGCATCTTGTGCGTATTCATGCATGTGCCGTGGACTCCCTGAAATTGTGGCCGGTAGTATCACAATTTTTCCCAATTTATTGGGATTCACATTACCATCATTAACAACTGCATCACGTAAATGAATGTACTCTTCTGCAGGCAACTTGATTTGATTTAATCGAATGTAGAGTCGTCGTTCGGTTTCGATTTTCGCATACATATCGACAATATATTTATGGTACAATTGTCGGCATTTCAAGATATGATTTTCAGCGTTCTCACGAATCATCAATCGATATGAATAGTAATTCATAGCACTGACTTTCTTATTCGTTTCCTCATCTGTTTGTGGATTTCTCAATTTGATATTGAAATGATATCCATCTTCTCCTTGCCAAAATAAAATCGGATATTGCAATCCGTCGTATGAGCGATGAGTTTCTGAGACTCGCTGAACATCACCAGTTCTGCGATGAAGAATTATATCACGCGAGTTAAATTCTTCGCCAACTATAACAATCGCCACTTCATCAATTGTTGGTGCATTGTACTGTCTGTCGTGTTGGCCGACCGGTGTTTTGTCTGCTCTAACTACAACTTTGAAGTCATCAGCTGACATTTGTTCAAGGGCAGTTCTGAATATTCGAATTAATTCGTTGTGTTGATCGAATAAAGTTTGCAGTGCAGCGACAATTTCTCGTTTAGTGCCTGGATTTAAACGACAACGTTGATCGATTTGTTCATCAGTGTTTCTCATTTGTGATCTGCGTTCGGCAGTGGTAGTAGTGATCCTGCACGATGATAAATTTGTCCTTGCACTTTGAATGTTGGCATGTAATTCTCGCACACGATATTTATTGCACCGAACGATGTCATTTGGAAACATGAATTGTACTTGCGTATGTTTGCTAAGAAATGTTTCGATTGGCTTGTGTCACCTGTAACCAATGATGATAATGGTTCGGGTGGTGAATGTAATTCTGGCAATTTCACTTTTCCTGGTGTTTCACTCTTAAATTTGAGGGCACTACAATACACGCATAATTTATCCATTTTTCTAATAACTACACTTACTCCCGAACTCCGAGTTTAAGAGGTATTTACTGCAAAACCATATAAAATTCCAGTTGAAATGCGCATCACATGAAACAACAGCTGGTGAGCAAACAGTGACGTTCAGTTAGTCATTGTTCTCACGCAAGATCAGTCACATAGATGCGCATGCACGAGACAGTGAAAGAGAAACAGTACTTATTGCATCTGATTACTTGGCAATACTTGAGATTTGGATGAATCCAGGTGACCCTGTACATATAGAAGACCATAATCATAATTAGGATCGTAATGGAATGCAGCGAGTTTTAAATCAGCGTGCAGTGTTCGTCTGGTTCGAGCAGTGCGTAATCGTACGGTTTCCAGTCTTGCTTCTCGTTGCTCGTGTGTTTCAGACGAACGGGCTTGATCAGTGCGTACTCGTAAGGTTTCCAGCCTTGCTTCTCGTTGCTCGTGTGTTTCAGACGAACGGGCTTGAGCAGTGCGTACTCGTAAGGTTTCCAGTCTTGCTTCTTGTTGCTCGTGTGTTTCAGACGAATGGGCTTGAGCAGTGCGTACTCGTACGGTTTCCAGTCTTGCTTCTCGTTGCTCGTGTGTTTCAGACGAACGGTCTTCAGCCGTGCGCACTCGAGCGGTTTCCAGTCTTGCTTCCCGTTGCTCGTGTGTTTCAGCCGAACGGGCTTGAGCAGTACGTACTCGAACGGTTTCCAGTCTTGCTTCCCGTTGCTCGTCTTTTTCTGAAGCTCGTGATGCCTTTTTCTTTCGAGCTTGAAGTGTAGATCGCCCAATGGCTTGTCGTTTGAGTGGCATAATTGATTTGACAGCGAAAGTAATGCTTTAAGCCGACTATTATAAATTCACTTCGAAAACGCAAAGAAAAGCCGTGTGATATCTAATGTCGGTCGGCATTTCACACTCAACACCATTAACTAAACGTAAATGAAAAATACGTAACTGAACAACCAAAAAAAAGGCAACTGAAAGATGAACCCTGAGAAATTGAAATTGAAACCATGCTCGAAAAATTGTTTACATCAGCCCGGGATCGGCGTGTGAAAGAATTATTAATCAGTTACCCTCATGTTTAGTTATGTGCTTTGCATCACCCTCACCACTGCCTACTTGATACTGTCTGTCCGCTGAGGCAGAAAACAATAGGGAGTGCAAGTGACTACGTCACAGCTGACGTCATTTGCGCGATGAACGGGCCGAGAGCCTAGGAAATGGGATCGCTGGTTCCAAACATTGGAACCACGCAATATACGTTGAAACGGGCGGCCAGTAAAAATGACATCTCTTAAATTATTATGTTAATTTGTGTAATTTATATTATTATTAAGAGATTTAATACCATTATATAATTTATACATTAATATTAGAACGCTTTTTAATCACTTTTAATCACTTAACAAAAGAATGCCATCGTTCGCGGATCTTTCTTTCTTTGGGAAAACGATAGATGTCTAAATCGCTGTTTCAGCTCCTTCTTGAGCAGTGAGGAACTAAACAATTTCATATCTTAAATGTGTTATAAACACTGGGCTTATACAAAGCGATTTTATTCCATCCCTACGTTGGAACCATGTTAAATCCCGAAGCGAGAAGACTTGTTTGGAACCAAATCGAGTCACGTGACTGAAGAATTCCTAGGACTGACGTCACACTTGCACTCCCTATAGGAAAAAATATCAGCCAGAAGAAACGTAAATAAACGTTTCAGGGCGCCAGTTTTTTTCCCTATACCTGAATAAAACTGTTTTTTTATAGTAAATTTATTTTTATTTTTCAGCGTTAATTTGAAATAAAAAATTAAAAATTCAATTTGAAGTTTAATTACAGATTATAAATGAAATAAGGAATCTTTTTTGCAATCATTTTAATACAAATTATTATTTTTAATTATAATTTTAATATAAATTTAAATGAATTCAGTCTCCTTTTAATGGGGAAAAATCGTGAATTAATAAAAACAAAAAAATAAATAATAAATAAAGTCACCAATCTTGAAGAAACTTGTGAGATGGAAGAAAACTCAAAGGATGTAGTCTATTGAAGATGTTGATAGTAGAAATAAACCCAGTCTATTGAGGATGTAGATGAAGTCTTGTGCAGATAATGTTGATAGGGGAAAACGATAATCTTGAAGGAAGTGTTGGTTTTGAAATACAGATGAAATTTTAAAGAGGGTGATTCAAATATTTGGGATAAAATTTATATAAAAAACGTTTTCGAGAATTTTTCTCATCATCAGTTGATTGTAATTGTTGGTTATGATTGTTGGCTATTGTATATTAGGGTGATTGTTGTTTAAAAGTAGTGTCCATTTATTGTTTATCTCTATTGATGGTTTGGCTAAATTTTTGTTATTTGTAATGATATCTATTGTTTCTTTAATTAATCTTTTTTTATAATTTTCTTCTTTTCCAATGATTTTTGTGTTATTCCAATGATTTCTTTGATACAATGATTTACTAAATGGTTGTTTTTGTCTTTGTGGCGAAGTGCTCTCTCATGTTCTTTTAGACCCCTTTCACACGAGGCCACCATGGTGGCGCGGCCGGTGTAACAGGGCAGAATAACCCTCTTTGTAAATCGACCCCGGGGTCAATCTACACTAGTGTATTTTAACCCCCCTACTTCCGGATTGGCGTCGTGCCAACCCCCTCTAAACTACCCACCACCCCGTCGGCTACTTGACCAAATACGCATAGATAATGAAAGTGGTGGGAGTTGATAGTAGGAAAAATTTGCGAGGATCAGAGCACAAAAAGCTTTTGATACTTAAATGATAAAATTTAAATTAGTAATTGGACTGAGAAATTGTAAAAAAATAAAATTCGCCTTTTGATTAAATATATGAAATTAGTAAAATCGTATTTTCATTGTTTGAACAAAAACGCATGATTTTAGGATTTGTTTTTTAAATAATGAGCGATGATTTTAAAGTAGGCTATTGATATTCGTATTAAAATGATATACGCGTTTTTTATATTAAAATATGAAACCTTTTACCGGATAAATTTATGATTAAATTTGGTGCACATTTTTTTTTTTAATTAAGTTGCATAATTTTAATTAAACTGCAATTTATGTGCGGAAAAAGAAATGAGTAAAAGAAAAAAGTGCATGATTTGATCAACGGAAATATTTGAATAAAAATAAAGTATACGCAGTACGCAAAAGTAAATATTACAACGTGGAAATCCATCATTTCTTTATGCATTACGTATTTACTTCTAATACGTATTTTACGTTATTTCACTGCTGAAACAATATTTTATTTGTACTACCACTTCCCCCTCCAGCTACTTAAGTTTCCCTTCTTATCCACCAAATTGATAAAAGGATTAAATTACAATGATATTTTAAAGCTTTGAAATTAGAAGATAAAAAAAAAACCTACAAAAATTTTGTACATGTACTAAAATAGATTCAAAAACAAAACAATTTACAGATAAATTCTATAAAAAATACAAATGAAATTTTAAAAAAAAATAAAATATTCAAAAACAAAATAATTTTCAAATAAAATACACAAGTTCAATGAAATATAAAAGCTTTTAATCCTTTTATCAGTTTAGGGAAAAAGAAAGGGGAGGCTGGAGGGGGAAGTGGCTATATCAACTCTTTGGATTTGGTCAAGTAGCCGACGGGGGTGGTGGGTAGTTTAGAGGGGGTTGGCACGACGCCAATCCGGAAGTAAGGGGGTTAAAACACACTAGTGCAGATTGACCCCGGGGTCGATTTACATGGGGGGTTATTCTGCCCTGTTACACCGGGTCGTTACACTGCTGACAGTTGAACCTTTCACACGTGGTGGTGACCGCGCCATTGGACGCGCGGCCAGAAGAGGGGATGTGCTCCATACGCGATTCTTCGAGCCACCAGATTGGTGGCGCGACCGCGTCGTTACACTGCTCACAGTAGAGCCTTTCACACGAGGTCGCGCCACCACCATTGTTGGGAGTTTCCATAGTAACAAATCGTTTGGGGCAACGTGAACAAAGGGTGACTATTTCCTATACCACCCCTCGCAAACACCTGTGCAGCCAGTTCGCCAGCTGGGTGTTTGCTTATTTCCGTGTTATTTCCGTGAATAAAGGGTGACTCATCTCTGGTGGCCGCGTTGGTGGCAGGAAAATCTGAGCACGCCACCAGGGAACACGCCACCAAAAAGGGTGGTGGCGCGGCCGTGGTGGCGTCGTGGTGGGGCCTTAATCTTATTTCTAATTGTCGTTTAGTTTTATCCCAAATATTTGAATCACCCTCTTCAAAATTTCATCTGTATTTCAAGACTAACACTTCCTTCAAGATTATCCTTTTCCCCTATCAACATTATCTGCACAAGACTTCATCTACATCCTCAATAGACTGGGTTTATTTCTACTATCAACATCTTCAATAGACTACATCCTTTGAGTTTTCTTCCATCTCATAAGTTTCTTCAAGATTGGTGACTTTATTTATTATTTATTTTTTTGTTTTTATTAATTCACGATTTTCCCCCATTAAAAGAAGACTGAACTCATTTAAATTTAAATTAATCATTTAAACTCCTTAGATCAATAATTTATAATTTTAATACTGCCTTTTCAAAGTGATTTCACCATATTGCATGAAACCCTCTATCGTAAATTTTCAGGTTATTAAAATATAATTTTTTCAGCTTAAATTTGAAATAAAAATTAAAATACAATTTGTAATTTTAATATGGTTTATTACTGAAATGAGGAATGTTTTTTATACATTCATTTTAATACAAATTAATTTATTATATTTTTCTCGAAAGAGGTTTATTGCATTTTTTTCTTTCCTCATTCAAATCCGTTGTCAGAAAAGTAATATGCAATAATATGCAATATGGTGATATCAATTTGTATTAAAATAATTGCAAAAAAAGTTTTTTTAATATTTTCATTTTAATAACCTGATAATATTTTCATAGCTTATTCTTTACATCTTGAATTGAGCAATTGTTTATGTAAAAAAGAGTGGGACAAATTTCTTTTAAAAGTCAATAATGTTAATCAGTTGAAAATTGATAAAAAAACCAAAAAACTTACAGAGAAGTTAGATTGCATTGTCAAAAGTAAAAATATCCAGGTTAATACAGAGTGTGATAACAAATTTGACAATATTGTCAATCAGCCCGACAAAGAGTTTAGCGATAGTGAATTGGAACTTTTATCCAAAGGTTTAAAGTTCGCAGTCAGCAACAAAAAGAGGGACACGCATCAACTGGTTGGGGAAATAGAAAGTGGGATTAGGTTTTTACCTGAGTCGCATAAAAAAGCCATTAGAGAACAATGTTTGAAGGTTTTATCCGACAATTGGAATAGTTATAATCCTGATTTTTCAGAAGTTCAGTATTCTAATATTATTAAAACTCTCAACCAAAAAGATTGCCTGTTCCTCAAAAGTGATAAGGGCAATCACACAGTGATTTTAAAGAAATCTGACTACTGTGATAGGGTCAACAAATTGATTTCGGAGGGACCGTTCGAGGTTATTAACAAAAATCCTTTACCGAAATTGGTCAGAGAAGTTAAAAAACTGGTTAAAAATTGTTCTAACTTTATTCCAAGAAAAGTGGCCCCTTCTTTGATTATTTCAAACTCTACTATTCCTAGGTTATATGCCCTCCCGAAAATTCACAAACCAGGAAATAAGATGCGTCCGATTGTATCCAATATAGACTCCCCTACCTATCGTATTTCTAAGTTTTTAGCTAAATATTTGAGGACTTTAAAAATCTCAGAATTTGATAGTTCTCTGAACATTAGTTTAGACTTAGTCAAAAAACTGGAAAATGTGCAAATCAAGGATGGTGAAATTTTGGTGTCATTTGATGTCATTTCTCTCTTTCCGAGTATCCCAATCCCAGAAACTATCGGTTTCTTGAATGATGTGCTACTCAAGAATAATATTCCCAAGAGTAACATCGATGAAATTTTGAGGATCACCAGACTTGTATGAACAATAACATATTCCAGTATAATAACAAGACTTATAAGATGGTTGGAGGCACTCCCATGGGTTCGTGCCTAAGTCCAGTTTTTGCTGAGATCTTCATCAAAAATTTCGAAGAAAGACTCAAGAATTCAGATTTTTATTTTCCTAAGATTTGGTATCGTTACGTCGATGACGTTTTTACTATATTCGACACTAAAATTTGTAACATTGATGATTTTGCTAAGCATTTGAATAGTTTCTATCCCACAGTACAGTTCACGTTTGAGGTTGAAGCAAATTGTCAACTTCCTTTCCTTGATATTATGATCAAAAGGAACAAAGATTCTTTATCATTTAAAGTGTTTAGAAAACCTTCTAATATAATGAATTACATTCCGATTGATTCCAGTCATCCTTGGAATCAGAAGCTCTCTAGTTTCATTTTTATGATTGATAGAGCTATTAACCTTCCCATGAGTGCAACTAATTTCACTAAAGAAGTTGGTTTAATTAAAAAGATAGCTGTGAAAAATGGATACAGCTCCAGAACCATTTCGGATCTAGTTAGGAAAAGAAAGTATAAAAAGTTTATTAATGATACTTCCACCTTGACCAGTACAAAGGACAAGGAAAGAACTGTTTCAGTACCATATAACCATGCCCTGATAAAAGGCCTTAACTCGATTTTCAAACCGTTCCATATCTCTTTAGCTTTTAGCAACCCCAACCAGTTGAGACATCTTCTTATCAATCCTAAGGACCCCATTCCACATCTACAGAAATCCGGGATCTACGAGGCCAGGTGCTCGCAATGCCCTATGGTGTACAAGGGTCAGACTTCTAGGAACTTAGCCACCAGATTCAAGGAGCATATGCGGCATAGACGTTTTGGCAGAAGCAACCAGTCCGCAATAGCCAAGCACTCTCGACACGGGACATAATTTTTCATTAGAGAATTTAAAACTAGTACAATCAGTCAATAAAAAGTACCTACTAGATGCTTTTGAAAGCCTTGCCATTAACAAAACCGACAAAAACCGGTTATTAAATCTGACCGGTGACTCTGCATTGATTCAGTGGGTGACTCAGCTTCCCAATCGATGAATTGCCACTTTCTACAATTCTCTTGATTGGTTGTTCTTCGTTCTTGTTCACTATATAAGACTCTATATGCCTTCCCAAGTCAGTTGTATCATCATATCACTCGAGAATCGATGGTATCATCCTGGGAACCTAGGCTGAGGACGATCAGGACGATCAAAACGGACTAGCTCTTCAAGGTATCACTCTACTCTCTTTTCAGGTATCATTTCATTATTCTCCTTTCACGGTGCGCCCTTTTCAGGGCGATATTCACATTCTGTTACGTCTTATGTGCTGGTCCCTGGCGTTGGAATTAATATTCCCGTAAGCCAGTGCATCAAGACGCTCATTATCCTTCTGGGTCCCTGGCGTTGGGATTAATTTCCTCGCAAACCTAACTAAGGACATTTTTTCATATCATCTATTATTATTCTAATCATTCATGAGCGGGTCCCTGGCGTAGAATTAATTTTCTCGCAAACTTGACTTGTTCTTTTTTCTTAGAGCTAGGTGCGTCCTTCTTAGGACGGCTTCTTTAGCACACACCTAGCTGCGAGGTTACTCCCCCCTCCCCGGTTCTATATATTTATATACGATGGCTTCGTCCAAATTAACCAAGCTGAAGTCGGCTAAAGAGCATTTGCTAGTGGCGGATGGTAAAACTGTGTCCTGCGAAAAGGCCTACCGGGATGCCTGCTTGGATGCTAGGTTTGCTGCTTTTGACCTAGTGTTCAACGAAATGTTAGAAGCCCTCCGGGATGAAATAAACGCTAAGTATAGTGCACTGGAGGAAAAAGTCGAATCCCTACACAAAAGTTTTGAGGAGAAGTTCGAAGGTATCAATAAGGAAATTAAGGACTCTCGTAGAGATTTCATTGACAAGATCAGTGAACTTAAGGAAGCCTTTGGGAAATGCTCCGGGACTCCAAAGGCAAGTAACTCCACGGAAGATAATCCAGTTGATAACAGCAAGGTAAGTAATGTCTTAAAAACTATTTCCTCTTCTAATAGTATGGAGTCTATGGATATAATAGAAAATAGTGACTGTTCGACAAACGGTGGCTGTAAGAGAAGTCACTCTGACGGAACTGATGAAGAAGTGGACGATAGTCCCTGGATTGGTGTCACTAATAAAAAATTCAGAAAAGGCACGAGGATCGATAACCTAAAGACCGTCTCCAGAGTAAACGAAGAAGTCGTCAGCGCGACTAGAATGAGGAATCCGAAGAATGTACAAGGTCGCTCGGCTAATAAAGACCATAGGATCACGAAGAGGTATGTACCGCCAATTATCGTGCGGACTCATGGCGTCCCGTTTAAGACGATTTTAACCGAGCTCGAGAAGCATGTTCCAGTCGAAAAGATTGCCGTTCATACGGGCAGAGCTGAAACCGTCAAGGTTAAATGTGAAGATGAAGAAACACACAACAGGTTAGTCTCTGGCATTAAATCTGATAATATTTTAAAAATTCAGCATCATCAACTAAAGTCAGAGAAGGTCTTGAAATACGTAATTCGTAATGTGGATGTTACCTATGACCTCGATGACTTCCAAGAAGACCTAAAAAGAGCCAACTACTTCCCGGAAAAAGTTATTCGATTGAGGAAAGCCAAAGGATCCATTGATATGCCAATGGTTTTGGTTCTACTCCCGAACACCGAACACAACCAGTCATTGAAAAACATAACACGTATTGGGCCGCTGGCAGTTTCAGTGGAGGCCTTTCGAGGGAACAAGAAGCCACTACAGTGTTACAACTGCTTGCGCTTCGGACACGTATCCATGGGCTGCAGGGAAGATCCTCGTTGTAATAAATGTGCTGAGGGGCACCAGTCAAGAGATTGCCCCAAGATCAAAGGACAAGACCCCGCAAAGTGCATCAGATGTGGTGGACAGCACACATCAAGCTACACGAAATGTCCAAAATACCCCCAGGTTCAAAGGATGTCTAGTTCTTAAGTGACCGCAGGCAAATCCTATGCTGCTGCTGTGTCTACGCCGGAAGATAAAGGCCTCAACATCAACGACCTACCAGGTATGTATAAACAATTAGGACGTATCTTTAATCTGTTTTCTAATCTAGGCAAAAGTTACCCACAGTTGAGTGGGCTCCTTACGACCAACTAATTTTGGTATGGCTGCACAACGCTATACTGTAATCAACAAAGGTGAACTTCAGTGCGTGATATGGAGTTTCACCGAAAGCGTATCGAGTTTCACAACTTTCTGATAAATCAAGAAATCGACGTGGCTTTCCTTTGTGAAACTCACCTCAAACCAAGCCAAGACTTCAAGCTACCTGGCTATTGTGTGTACCGTAAGGATCGAATGGCTTCAAATGCTGCAAGATGTGCGTCTGGGGGCGCTGCGTTCATCATTAAGAGGGGAATTCAACACCAATAATTAGTATCCAAGTCTTATGCAGGTATGGAATCAGGCTCCATCATTATCAATGACGTCTCCTGTGGTGAAGTGAAGTTCGTAGCGCTCTACAATTCACCTAAGCATTATCTTGACATTTGCGAGCTTGATGAACTCTTCAGTGGTGACACTCCAGTCGTCCTGGCTGGTGACCTAAATGCCAAGCATCCAAGCTGGAACTCCAGAACGCAGAATTACAACGGCATGATTCTCTATAGGTACATACAAGGTAGAGATGATATCATCGCTGTTGGACCTGTGGAGGACACCTACTACTGCGACCACTCCCCTAGTAGTGATGTTTTGGACATCTCGCTCTTGAAGGATTTCTTCAAGCTGTACAATGTCTTCACGATTGATGACCTTTCTTCTGATCACAAGCCTGTGGCGTTGAACTTTGACAATGTTGACATAAATTTCCGAGAGGAACTCGTACAACATCAAGACTGGAAGCTCTACAAAGATATTCTTAAGGACTATGGCTACCATCCCGACGTTGCTTACTGTACACAGGACATCGATCAACTTGTTGATAACATCACCAGATGTATTAACAGTGCCATAGAAGCTAGTAAGTATCCATCAGAGAATAAACCTTCTTATCGAATCCAACTTACTCCTGGAATCCAACGCCTAATTGCTGAAAGAAACAGGACCCGTAGACTATGGCAACGCTATCGTGAACCTTGGCTCAAAACCAAGTACAACAGGTTAGTGCGAAGAGTTCAAGAAGAGATAAAAGAGCTTCGCGACGCTAGATGGAATGAAAAACTCAAAAGCTTGTCGGCTCGCGACAATTCCATTTGGAGTATGGTTAGAGCTTTACAGAAGAAGAAGAATGTTATGCTTCCTCCACTCCGTACACCACAAGGTAACTATGTGCAAACTGATCAGGACAAGGCCCAGGTCATTGCAGATTCACTGGAAATGCAGTTTGTTACTCCTACCAACGATAAGCCTGAGAGCCAAATCATGTCTTAGCGTGTGGAAGAAGGTATTTTCAACTTTGATGAAGTCCCGCAGCATTTTACGAAGTACAACATCGAGGCTGGAGAGATCGCCAACATCATAAGTAAACTGAAAAAGAAGAAGGCTCCAGGAAAAGACAAGGTGAGTAATAACGCCCTTATGAATCTCCCAAAGAACTTTATTGACTTTCTCACCAATATCATTAGCGACTGCTGGAAATTTTCTTACTTCCCTGTGGCTTGGAAGAAATCTATTGTGTTGAGTATCCCAAAGCAGGGACAAAATCCTGCAATTCCCGCGAGCTACCGACCTATTAGCTTGCTACCCTCGATGTCCAAGGTGTTGGAGAGAACGATCCTTGTCAGATTCCAAGATCACTGTCTAGCAAATGACCTTTTACGGGAAGAGCAGTTTGGCTTTCGTGCTGTCCACTCTTGTCCGATGCAGATATGGAGGCTCGTTGAAGACCTGAGCACCCCCCTGAACCTATCCAGGTACTGTGGGGTGGTATTTCTCGGTGTCAGTAAGGCTTTTGACCAAGTGTGGCATGAGGGCCTTGTCTACAAAATGATCAGTGACGGGTTTCCTGCCGATTTGATTTTGATGGTGAAATACTTTCTTGACGGCAGATCCTATCAAGCCAAAGTTGGAGAAAATCTTTCCACACCCCAGTGTTGTAAAGGCCGGTGTCCCTCAGGGTTCTGTCCTCGGGCCTATGCTATTTAATTACTTTGTACATGATTTCCCAAAACCCGATAATTGTAATCTGTATTTTTATGCGGATGACACTGCCATTATGACATGGGCACACCAGCCGGCTCACGTTATCACTCGGCTGCAGTGCGCCTTGAAGCAGTTCGAAGACTGGTTTAACTGCTGGAAGTTGAACCTTAACGTCGGAAAGTGCAAGGCTTTGTACCTCAATAGGAAGCTCAAGCATCCCCCAGATTCTCTTGTTCTGTTCAGTAAGGAACTGGACTGGGTGGACAACTACAAGTACCTGGGAGTTATCATTGACTCAAGAGACTCATGGAACCAGCATATGTCCTATGCTCTGAACAAAGCGAACAGGGCTAAGTACAGTATCATAGCTCTTATGGGTCGCAACAGCGCTCTCAGCATTGACAAGAAGTTACTTCTGTACAAATCGATTATCCGGACCATACTCCTCTATGGCATGCCTGCGTGGGCGACTATCTGTAAAAGCAGATGGAGTGAACTACAGTCATTCCAGAATGTTACCCTGAGGACCATTGCCCAGCTAGACAGAAGGACGGTGAAAAACCAATCCATCCACCTCGAGTTAAACATGGCCCATATCGGTAAGTTTATACAGGATCTGCTTTTGATTATGATACAGAAGATGAAGACTCACGACAATAAGCTTGTGAAAGGGATACTGGAGAACTCAATGAATATGAACTGGCATACGAAGTATCGTAAACCGAGGCACGTTCTTGAAATCAATTTTGAAGATATTAGCAACGTCTCTTTCCCAGACTACTGGAAGATGTGATAATCTTATTTTTTTTTCCTTGTATTTTTTATTTCGTTTGTTTGTTTTTTTTGTTTCAGACAATCGTCAATCTTATTTTCTTTTTTGTATAATATGGAAGACCGCTTGGGTTGGTTAGGCTTCTTGACTACCTCAGTTTATTTCATTTGGAGTTTATTCTGGTTGGATGAGCTTTGTGAATACGCTGCTTTCGTCCCATCCTAACAAATGTACACTTCACTGTTCGATTGTCGATTGTCCCAAGTCAGTTCGACGACATCCAAAAGGCGATATTTCCCGAATATTGGATCTCCTAGCTCCTCGTGTCCCTTGTCCCTCGTCAATCAACAATCAACACTATCGTCCTGATAGGAAAGGACTCCATCTTATCCTCTGGATGACTTAACTAGGTTTCATCTGGCTTCTCGCCTAGTTCAGTGTACTTCCCGTGGTTACTTTCTGGACGAGTATGGCAGTGAAAGCGTTGCTTTCGGACCACTCGTTTCGTTTTACCTGCACTGTTCGATTGTCGATTGTCGATTGTCCCAAGTCATTGGGTGTGCAGATCGTCTCTATCGTGAATGTGTTTCTCCGTCGTGGATGTGTGTCAGTCAACCGCTCTTTTTGGACTTCTGGTTGTGATTTTGAAGTGTAAAGTGCTGATCCTGGTTGTGAGGCTATTGAGAGTGCATCGGTGGAATCGAAGTGCAAGGTAGGACTTTTTAAGCTCTTTTAAACTGTGTCGTTCTGAGTAGGTGCGTCCTTCTAAGGACGGCAAAACCCCGCACCACACCTGCTTCATGATGACATCAGGCGATACGTCAAAATCTTCTTCTTCATGTACTGTTAAGTATGCTGACGGTAAAGTGTTACCTTGTGAACTGGCATACAAAGATGCGTGTAAGGATCCGAGATTTCTAGCATTTGATATTATCATTAACGAACAATTTGAGGCGTTACGTACTGAACTGATCAATAAGTATCTAGAGTTAGAATCAAGGGTGGAAGCACTGTCCAAGGAACTTGGTAGTAAAATTGATAATTTAAAAAAGGATGTTCAAAGTGCAAGTTTAGAGACTGCCAATAGCCTCGCTAACCTTGGCAATATTATCAAGGACTTTATGGGCTCTCCAAGTACTTCGGATTCACCTATGATAGTGGTAAATCCTGAAAACGTTTCTACTTGCCTGGAAGCGGCCAACGAAGGAAACTCCTCATTACGAGCTAGCGTCAAAAGAAGTCATGAAAATGATTCTGCTGACAGTGATGGAGGTGACTGGCGTATTGTGCAAAATAAAAGGAACAAAGGTGGTGTTAGGATAGACAACATCCAGGCCACTGTTAATATCGACGATAGTGTCTCTGTGGCCCTACGAGGTAACAAAGCTAAGCTTAGTCATTCCCAAAGCAATGTCGCTCATGGAAAGGAAGCTGTTTACATTCCTCCGATTATTATTCGTCATCACGGGAAGCCAATCAAGGAAATTCTAGACGAGATTAAAAATCACGTGGCTCTGGATAAAATTACTGCCCACACGGGTTGTTTAGACACCATTAAGGTCAAATGTCATGACGAAGAAACGCACAAAACTCTAGTTTCTGGAATCAAAACGAATGATGTTCTTAAAATCTAACACCACCAACTAAACTCTGAAAAGCTACTGAAATACGTTGTTCGTAACGTTGACAAAACATACGACCTGGAAGATTTCTGTGAAGACCTTAGAAGTGCCAACTGCTTCCCGGACAAAGCAATTAGGCTTAAAAAACAAACGGGGCTGTCGAGACCAATGGTTCTAGTCCTCCTCCAAAACACTGAACATAATAAGTCCTTCCTAAATCTGAAACGTATCGGTCCACTTGCTGTAGCAGTTGAATTATTTAGGGGTAACAAAAGGCCATTGCAATGTTACAATTGCTTACGTTTTGGGCACGTGTCGCAGGGTTGCACCGAGTCACCACGTTGCAACAAGTGCGCAGGCGATCATCAATCAAGGGACTGTACGAATATAAAAGGTAAAGATCCGCCTAAATGTATTCGCTGTGAAGGCCAGCACACAAGCAGCTATACAAAATGCCCCAAATACCCACAGGTCATTAGGAATAGAAATTCTAAGGTAGTTGAAGGTAGATCTTTCGCTTCTGTTGCCTCTGTTTCAGTTGGTAAGGGAGCTGTTGATCACAAAGAACTGGCTAAGATTCAAAGATTTCTGGGTAACTTAATGAATATGCTGAAAGAAAGTGGCAACGATTTGCCACAGGTTACTCCAGTTGAGAGCAGGAAATAATGGTTAGACATCCGTATAAAGTACTAAAGCAAGGAAAACTACGATGCACTATCTGGAATGCGAGGGATCCCCCACGCAAGTGTCATGAGTTCTATGATTTCCTCACAAGTTGGAATATCGACGTAGCCTTTTTGTGCGAGACTTTCCTCAAGCAAAGCAGATCTTTCACCCTGCCAGGTTATTATATATACAGAAAAGATAGGACCCCTAAAAAAGCTACTGATCCAGGCTCTGGAGGGGCAGCTATTGTTATCAGAAAAGGCATTGATCATACTAAGATTGTCACTCCAGATTTAGTGAAAATGGAAGCAGTATCCATTATCCATAAAGATGTTGACGTTGGTGAGGTCAAGTTTACTTCCGTATATAACCCTCCAGGGCACAAACTCGACCCTCGCGATCTCGATGAGATTTTGTCCGGACCCATTCCAGTTGTTATGGCAGGTGATTTAAATGCGAAGCACCCTCACTGGAATTCTAAATGCACAAATCAGAGCAGCTCAGTACTCTATAGATATATGTTAGACCAAATTGACACTTCCATCGTCGGTCCCCTTGAAGATACATACTACTGTGATCACTCACCTGTTAGTGATGTGCTTGACATAACTGTCCTCAAGGGGTTTTTCAAACCATACAACATATACACAGTGAATGCCTTATCATCTGACCACCTCCCTGTTGCTTTAAATTTCAAGGAGATAAATATCGATCTGAGGGTAAATCTTCGTTACAAGCAGGACTGGAAATTGTTTAGGAAACTTTTAAAAGATAGTAGCATTCCATATCAGGAACCAGACAGCAGCAATGACATCGACGAAAATGTCAAAAATGTCACTTGCACCATTCTCATGGCTTCCAATGCTAGTGCTTCTCCAGTTGATTACAAGCGGCCAGACAATCTTGAGGTTCCTCCCCGCATCAGGCAGACTATTCAGGAAAAAAATACTTACAGAAGACTGTGGCAACGTACCAGGCTCCCGCATTTCAAGACGAAATACAACAGGCTATCGCGGAAGGTCAGTGAGCAGATCCACGACTTACGGAATCAAAGGTGGAATGACAAGATCAAGAGTCTGTCCGTCCAAGACAATTCTCTTTGGAATACTGTCAGGGCACTTAAAAGCAACAGGGCCATTGAACTACCTCCTCTACTTACAGAAAGTGGTGATTTTGCTAGCAGTGACCAGGAGAAGGCTCAACTCATCGCTGACTCATTAAAAAGTCAATTCAATACGGCCAAGGAGGATGTATATGACAAGTTTGGCTTCTCTCAACGCGCTCTTACTCATCCTAATATCATTGGCACCTCTGAGATTTTGAACACCATTAAGCACCTGAAAAACAAAAAATGTTGTTTGCATTATCACCAGGATCATGGATGACTGCTAGCTAAACGGTCACTTCCCTAGCGCCTGGAAGGACTCAATCATCCTCACTATTCCCAAGCCGGGACTTGATCCTGCTCTTCCCATCAGCTACAGACCCATTATCTTAGTGCCAGTGCTCTCCAAGGTCTTTGAGCGAACTATTCTCAAGAGGTTCAACTTAAAGTTAAGCCCTACTGGCAGAACAGCAATATATTTTTATGTAATAATATCAAGTACTCCCTGATATCGTGAGCAGTTATGTGATTTTCTTTGGAAAAGTTTTTCAGATAATACCAATAAAGAATATTTTTTTAAGGAACTGATACTTGGATTTTAATTAGCGCCTTGTAAATAAATGGTTTTGCCATAAATGAATAATCTCTTGCCCTTCAAGCTTTTAACGCCTAATTACAGGTGGTTGGATTGTTTGTAACCCATTCTCCCGATCGAGGTGTCGTTACGGTATGTATGTATATTTTTTTATCTCTTATACAAATCTACAGTTTTATTCCGTTCTTGATTAAATTGTGCACACTTGATCTTCAAAGCAAGAGGAAGAGCACTGTCTACCTGACATTTCTCAAAAAAAAAGTTTTCAAAATTATGCGATAAAAATCGATATTTAGATATCAGCGCCATCCTTTGGGAGCATTTTAAAACAATTTTTCGTGCACGGTTTTCATTTCAATTTTGTGTCGCCATCTATTGGAAGCATTTTAAAAGTAGTGTTTTCGATTCTTAAACGTGAATTATTACTATATTAATTCTAAACTTTTTTCATGTGTCCATTTTGGCTGTGAATTCACATTCAGGTGAGTCAAAATTTCTTCGAATTTGAGCCCGAGCACAACGAAAAAAGCTTTCAATTTAAATAGAAAAAAATCATGTTGAAAATTCGAAACGATTTCTTTTAAAAAGCTCCCAATGGATGGCGTCTCCAAATACGCCCTTTAGCAGAATCTAAAACATGAATTCAAAAAAGAGCCGTGAATTCATGTGGTTTTTCTTCTGAATATAAACACACAAAAATTGCAACATTTCATCAAAAAAGAACCGGAGCAACGTCTGGTAAAACAGCTAGTTAAACATATTTTTGATATAAGCAGACAATCTATTAAAAAGCTTACTGTTTTAACAATAGATTAAATTGCTTGCTTGAAAAATTTTTCCATCATCTTAATCACCACAAGAAGCATCATGAAATAAATCATTACAAAGCAAATGGCTAAATAAATACAGGGTGTTTCAAAATTATGTACAATAAATTTAGTGACATATTCTTCAGGTCAAAAGAAGACGAAAATGTTCTATAGCACTTTGTCTGGAAACGATTTGTTTGCGAGTAATACAATATCATACAATAGAGAAGCACGGTAATTAGCGGACGATATTTTAGCAGTTCCAGCGTTTCGACCCAACACTAGGTTGAGTGGTTTGTTCCATTTAAACCTACTTTAGGGTTGTTCCATTAGTTGTGTACGGTTGTTTCCATTACTGTAGTTTCACTACTGCACATCCACTAGGAATATCAATTTCAGAACGTTTGCGTGCTTTGACATACGCATTACGATTTACGTAAAAAAAGTCATGTACACGTATTCCAGTGCAGAATACACTGACATGTACCTAATGTATGGTCTTGCGGACGGAAATGCTGTGGAAGCAAGAAGACTCTACCAAGAACGCTTTCCAAATAGACGTTTGCCAAATAACCGAACATTTGTATCTGTCGACAGACATTTGAGGGAGCGTGGTTCCTTTGGCCGTCAAACAAGACAAGGGCGGCCTGTAGCACATTCTCCGGATGAGGAGGATGTGATAATTGACATCATACATGATGAACCACAGACAAGCACCCGTCGTATTTCTTCCATGGTACACATTCCGCACTCATCTGTTTGGCGCATTCTTCACCGTCAGCTTTTGCATCCATACCACCTGCATCTGGTTCAGGCACTGAACCCAACGGGCTATCCACACCGACAACGATTTTGCCAATGGATACAACGTCGTCAAGCTGCAGCCCCTAGTTGTCTCAGCCAGATACTTTTCACGGACGAAGCAACCTTCACCCGGACAGGAATCGTAAATTCTCACAACCAGCACCATTGGGCAGATGCTAACCTGCATGTTACCAGAGCTCGAGCGCATCAAGAGCGTTTCTCCGTGAACATTTGGTGTGGAATTGTCGGAAATAACTTAATTGGCCCTTATGTGTTGCCGCCACGATTGATTGGGCGAACGTATCTTTTGTTTCTGCAGAATGCATTGCCAGAATTACTGGAAGATGTTCCTCTTTTGATAAGATCTAACATGTGGTTCATGCATGATGGCGCTCCAGCACATTTCAGCCATGTTGTGCGAGCACACCTTAATGCTGCATACACGAATCGGTGGATAGGTCGAGGTGGACCGGTAGCCTGGCCTGCAAGATCACCCGACCTTAATCCCTTGGACTTTTTTCTGTGGGGTCATGTGAAAACGATCGTCTACAGCACAGAAGTTCCTAACATTATGGATCTGCGACAACGAATTGTAAATGCATGCCAAACCGTTCGTAATGCTGGCGACGAACTCATCCATGACATCAGACGGTCGCTCATGCAACGAGCCGAAGCGTGCTTGCGAGCTGGTGGCGGGTACTTTGAACAATTCCTGTAACTTGGAGCCACGGGTTTAGTTGGCTGTATCGCGTAAATAAATCGTTTCCAGACAAAGTGCTATAGAACATTTTCGTCTTCTTTTGACCTGAAGAATATGTCACTAAATTTATTGTACATAATTTTGAAACACCCTGTATAATTGTGGCATTTAATGGATGCCACAGCAGTCATGTATACGCAATATCCTCAAATTTAAACTACGTTATGACAGTTAAAATAACGCCGTCCTGTATAACCGAATTCGATCTCGTATAAATTTTTCATTCTTGTGAATTAAATTGTTCTTTTTATATTTGTTGATTCATTTAAGATTGTTCATTACCTGCTCTGTATATGTTTATATTCTCATTTTTTCAAAACGAATTTTTTAATCACAATAGTCTTTTGATGCAATATATCATCGTTTACACAACCTAACCAAACAATATTTTTAGATCTGTTATATTTATTAATGAATTTTATTATCCGTTATTTTTTATTTCAAAGCCTATATGTTACACAATGCTGGATATGATGTTTGGCTGAACAATGTCAGAGGTGGTCCTTACAGTCAACATTTGGAGATGTCAAAGGATGACCCTAAATTTTGGGATTACAGGTAATCAAAATAATCAAATTAATAAATAATCTGAGCGTATTTGATATAATACTTACTTGTCTTTTTTGGAGAGGAACATTTTGCGATATATTATTTCTATTATGTACAAATTGGGGAGGCAGACAATTTCCTACCGGATAGTTTCCCACCGCCAAATGTCTCACTCGGACAATTTCCTACCGCAATAGACGAGTTGTACATGACGCTAGCGCCAACACTTGGGAGCATCTGTAACTAACGTAGTAGGCGGCAATTGCAGTCTTGACAATGGCAACAAATGGAAGTGAAAGCGATCGCACATGTCATAAAACAAAACGAGGCACTCGAGTTAATTATAAGCTATCTTTTCTCAATTTCTAGGTGTTTGGCTTTGAAATCCGACAGGCTCTTAATAAAATAGCATTTTGATAAAATATAATCCACAGTGATAAATGGGCATTTAAAGGCAGTTTATTTATTCAGATACATTTTTATATTTTTTTAAAACTTTAGGGATTATATCTTTCTTATAACCAGACAAAACATAAATACTGCTTCCACTATGCACAAATTATATTAGAACGAAAATTAACTGTCATGTGTCAAAAGCAGAACGAGATCGGGAAAAAATTAAGGAAAAAATAAAAAGAACTTTATTTGCGGAGATTCTTACACGCAGTGGAAATGAGAAATAAATAAGAGTCAAATGAGCCTTTATCATTTACTCATAGTATGAAAGTCTATAACGTGATGGGCTCGGTTGAGAAAGACGAAATAAAGTCCAGGTTAGATGAATCGGTAGAATGTCCTGAGTCGAAATCGCAGTCGGGTAGAACGTAGCAAGACGTCCGGCTTCGTGGGCGGAAAAAGTCAGTAGAGGGCGCTAAACGTAGGCCATTGAATAGCTGATGTACGTGTGAGACGATAGGCCAGGAACGAAGGTCGAGGGGGCGTGTAGCTCACTCGCAAAGTAGGGAAGATGGGGACGCTGGCAGTAGATTAAAAGGGCGACGATATCTCAAGACAAATATGACGCTGACTGAAAAGATACTGCTGCCAGAAGAAGTCGATACCACACACTGATGTTAGCTAAAGCTTCAAGAAAACGTCGCATTCAAGTCATAGCGATGAACACAAGGCACAGATGTGAATCAGACACAAGTTAGCTGATAAGGTAACTCCAGAATTAACGTCGGAGAAAACGAAGAAAAATTGCACACAATCAAAGTTGCTGATCACACATTCGTTGCAAAACCCACCATCGGGTTTTCAACGATTAAATGAAGACTCGTAGTGAAGCACTAAAACACTAATTACACAAGACACCAAAAACACTTGCACTTTGCCCCAAAACACTATATCATCACAGATATCATAACTAGACATTTTGCACTAGACGAATAAAACCACACATATACACTTGTTTCTGTATCAGCACACTTTCAGAACACAGAAATGGTGCACAAAACAAAATATTATGATATCACTCAATAATGTCGTGAAACTCGGACGATTTATGCTATCCTTACTAGCATAGATTGAACAATCACCAGAACGTTTTATCTTCGTATTTGCTGGCGTAGCGGAACACCCCTGAAGTGAAGGAATTGCTCGCCCCGGTGCTCAGATGAAAACATCTCCGGAGGAAAATAAAATTGAAGACACAAGTGACGGCGGTTTGTGCTTTCTGCCAACGGGTTGAATTTTCCCTCGTTAATAGAATAAGAAAATTACAGTTCGATGAAAAAGTCCGCAGTGCTATTTCGTTTCAAAGAAAGGTGTCGGTGATAGAATATCAAAAATTCAAAAATTTTTAGTGCACAAGTAAACTTTTCGGGGCAGCAGTCCTATGGAGACAGTCTATGCGTGTGCATTGAAAAATATTAGATTTTTGAAATTCTGACTTCGGATTCTTAAAGACCAATATAAAGTAGAATAGGAATGTCTGTAAGACCCACTCTCTATCTCTGTCTTCATCGATAAAATTGGGTTCAAAACTGTAAGAGTTCCACAATTTCAGAACCTCTATCTTCTAAACGGCTAGATCAATTGAAAACACACTAAGAATAAAATATTTATCGAATATTGTGTACAATCTGAATGTACTATTAAAAATAGGGATTCCTATTTAAGATTTCAAAGTTACCCCCTCCCCCCAGCCCCCCTCACAAGGGGGGGGGGTAGTTTTTAACAATGAATTTCCCCCGCGAAATAAGTCACTTTTGATTTTGGCCAGTTTTCCGAGATATTCAGTTGTCTCAAGATAAATGTTACAGTATGTATATAAGAAGGATGTTTGTTTGTGGGTTTGTTTGTTTTCTATACAAATTTATTCCTATCTTGATGAAATTGTGCATACTTGACCTTCAAAGCATGAGGAAGGTCACTGTCTATCTCAGATTTCGAAAAAATAATAATTATTGATAAAAAATCGATATTCATGGTTATGGCAAGGCATAATTTGCGCAATATCTCATGACCAACAATGCAAGGCAAAGTTTGTGCAATATAGGTAAGTTTCAATTTGTAGATATGCATAAAATTCCTGTTATTCAGGATTTTCTTAGAATTGAGAGTTCTTAGTACTTAAGAATTTCTTGAAAATCTTAAAAAATAATCAAGAACTGGAGATAATGGAGAGTTAGAAGACTATTGAGAAAAAGTAGAAAGACGACAGAGGAAGCATTCCTTTCACTCCGTGCTGCATTGAGCAAATGGTAATCATGTAAATAGAAGAATCGGCGATTGCTAGACTACACAAAGTGATGAATGGCCAAGTTTTGCTTCAAGACATCAAGAGAAGAGAAGGAATTGCAACAACATCTAAAGTAAGATTACGTGAATAAGAAATTATTTAGACTAGCAGTGGCATCCATTGCGAGCGTTTAAAAAATTATTAATAATGAGCAATGATGATGCAGTGAAAGGACATAAATAATGCAGCATCTATTGAGGAGGCAAAGGAGTCAGACGTGTCTCCCTTGTCTCCATATTCAGACGACTGGCAAAATTTTATGTGCCTGGAAAGGAAAGATAAAGAACGAGTATTAGTCAGATGTGCATCTACATTTTATTCCTTCACCTGCACTTTTTAATTCCCCAGTTTTTTTTAATCAAAAATTGATTTTCTCGAACCTTGTATTTAGAAAATATAAAAGAACCCTAGCTTCTTTCCTTTCTCATCATTTTCGATCGAATGATATATCGCAGAAAATCTGCAGTTAAAACAGAAAAATCTATACGGTTATTGGAAACACCTGAACAACGTACGTTTTGAATAGAGCAAGATGGTCTAAGAAGCTTCTACGTCAAGGGCAAGAAAAAATTGGGTCTAAACTATCCTGTGACGTTCCCCGGTGGTGAAGATGGATATCATTTTAATCTGAGGCAAGTCAACAAGAGGTATATCACTTAGAATTCCTGTTTTTCGGATTTTTCATAGAATGCATAGTCCCTATACTCTGTGTTATATTCTTTGAGTTATTATTTAACCAATTTGGAGTTACAATTTTACTTCTTGAGATTGTTCTCTTTACCTACAAGTGTAATTATCCCGGGCAACGCCGGGTCCTCTGCTAGCCTTTCTTCTTTATATATAATTAGCAGAGGTACACGGCGTTTCCCGGGATAATTACCCTTGTAAGTAAAGAGAACAATCTCAAAAAATTAAATTTTATCTCCCAATTGTTTAAATAATGACCCAATCAATACAACACAGAGCAAAATGACTATTCCATTCTACGAAAAATACGAAAAACAGGAATTCTAAGTGATATACTGGGACTTCATCTAACTCTTCTTGACATGCTTCACCACTGCAGAGCATCACCAGATACTTTAGACTCAAGTTTTTCTTGCCCTTGACGTAGGAGCTCTTGCTCCCGTTGTTCATATGTTTCAAATGCTCATATAGCTTTTTCTGTTTTAGTTGCAGAGTTTCTCTGTTCAATATTCGTTCTTTCTCTTTCCTTTCCAGACACAAATTTTTGCCAGTCGTCTGGACGTTTGATAGGGAGCTCAAGGGAGATACGCGTGATTCCTATGCCTAATCAATAGATTGGTTTGGTTGTTTTGTTTGGTATTAACGTCCTTTTCAACTGCCATGGTCATTTCAGGACGGCGATATAGGGACCGCAATTTTTGCCACGACCTAATCAATAGACGCTGCCTTATTAATGTTCTGTCACTTTATGCTCATTATCAATAATTCTTGGAAACGAACGTTCAGTCATCGCCTTATCAGCATCTCAGTTTCCAAAATATACACGTTCATACAGAATATAGTCAAAATGTATTTTTAGGAAATGTTTGGATCTGCTGGGGTTTTTTTTCTATATACATAAAGAAGGATGTTTGTTTGTTTGTTTTTTATACAAATCTACAGTTTTATTCCGATCTTGATAGAATTTCGCATACATGACCTTCAAAGCATGAGGAAGGCCACTGTCTACCTCAGATTTCGAAAAAATAATAAATTATTGATAAAAAATCGATATTCATGGTTATGGCAGGGCATATTAATGAGAAATATCTCATGACCAACAATGCAAGACAAAGTTTTTGCAACAATAAGTATCAACAATGGTATCAACATGCAATTCACAAATACTCTGCACGGACCAACAATATATATCTCATGACCAACAATGCAAAGAAAGTTTGTGCAACAATAGGTATCAACAATGGTGTCAACACGCAATGCACCAACACTATACAAGGATGACCAATATATGTCTCATGACCAAAAATGCAAGGCAAGGTTTGTGCAATATAGAATTCAATGCATAGAATCCCTGTTATTCAGGCTTTTCTTAGAACAGAGAATTCTTAGTACTTAACAATTTCTTGAAAATCTTTAAAAATGATCAGTAACTGGAGATAATGAGTTAGCAGACGATTGAGAAAGAGTGAAAAACGACAGATGAAGCACTCCTTTAGCTCCGTGCTGTATTGAGCAAATGGTAAGCCAGTTAATAGAAGAATCGGCGACCGCTAGACTACACAAAATGATGAATGGCCAATTTTTGCTTCAAGACATCGAAAGAAGAAAGGAAATTGCAACAACATGAAGTGGACATCTAAAGTAAGATTATATTAAGCGTAATTTTCCCGGGCAACGCCGGGTCCTGTGCTAGTCTTCTATCTTCTATATACATAAAGAAGGATGTTTGTTTGTAGGTGGGTTTGAGTGTTTGTTTGTTTGTTATACAAATCTACAGTTTTATTCCAATCTTGATGAAATTTTGCATACTTGACCTTCAAAGCATGAGGAAGGTCACTGACTACCTCAGATTTCGTAAAAATAATAATTATTGATAAAAAATCGACATTTATGGTTATGACAGGGCATATTAATGAGAAATATCTCATGACCAATGCAAGGCAAAGTTTGTGCAACAATACTTATCAACAACGGTGTCAACACGCAATTCACATTACGCTCGGACCAGCAACATATCTCATGACCAACGATGCAAGGCAAAATTTGTGCAACAATAAGCCCGTCGTGTTCTCATCACAATGGTATCAACGCGCAATTCACCAATAACAATGAGCACAAAATGATGATGCAATGATAGAGCAATCCTTTTAAAGAATTATAACAATGATCATAAAATGATGATGCAATAAGGATAAGTTTCAATTTGTAACAATGCATAGAATTCTTGTTATTCAGGTTTTTTCTTAAAAAAGAGAGTTCTTAGTACTTAACAATTTCTTCCAAATCTTTAAAACTGCTCAGTAATTGTAGATAATGAAGAGTTAGAAACTATTGAGAAAGAGTGAAAAGACGACAGAGGAAGCACTCATTTAGCTCCGTGCTGTATTGAGCAAATGGGAAGCAAGTAACTAGAAGAATCGGCGACCGCTAGACTACACAAAGTGACGAATGGCCTAGTTTTGCTTAAACACATCGAGAGAAGAGTGAAAATTGCAACAACATCAACTGTACATCTGAAGTAAGATTACGTGAGTAAGGAATTATTGGAGAGTTCCATCCTTTAAAATTTTTGTTTCGAATTTAAATTAATAATTTTTACTGTATTAATTCTCAGCATTTTCATGTGTTTATTTTTAAGATATTGCAAAATATAATCATAAAAACAGTCCGAGCCACGCCCGGGGTTATCGCAAAATTTAATTTAATTTTTTGAGATTGTTCTATTTACCTACAAGTGTAATTATCCCGGGCAACGCTGGGTACCTTTGCTAGTTATATATATAGAAGAAGGATGTTTTTTTTAGAGTGGGTTTTTGTTTTTTTTATACAAATCTACAGTTTTATTCCCATCTTGATGAAATTTTGCGTACTTGACCTTCAAAGCATGAGGAAACCACTATCTATCTCAGATTTCGAAAAAATAATAATTATCGATAATAAATCAATACTCATTATGATGGCAAGGCATATTAATGAGAAATATCTCATGACCAACAATGCAAGGCAAAGTTTGTGGAACAATATGTGTCAACAATAGTATCAACACGCAATTCGCAAACACTCTGCACGGACCAACAATATATATCTCATAACCAACAGTGCAGGGCAAAGTTTGTGCAATATAGATAAGGTTCAATTTGTAACAATGCATAGAATTCTGTTTTTCATGCTTTTCTTAGAATTGAGAGTTCTTTGTACTTAACAATTCTTGAAAATGTTTAAAAATGATCAGTAACTGGAGATAATGGAGAGTTACCAGACTATTGAGAAAGAGTGGAAAGACGACAGAGGAAGCAGTCATTTATCTCCGTGCTGTATAGAGCAAATGGTGAGCATATCAATAGAAGAATCGCCCACCACTAGAGTACGCAAAGTGATGAATGGCCAAGTTTTGCTTCAAGACACCGAGAGTCAATAAATTCACCATGACCTAACAGAATTGATTTGCGCAAAAATGAAAGGAATATTTTTATGAAAACCATTACATCGTTCTCATTATAAATCTGCAAGATTCCTTTTACATTCCTTTGGATAGGCTAAATGGAAACTATCACGTATTACTGAAGAGGAAGGCTCATATTAGTATCCTTGGCAATTTGAAATACAGAAAAAATAATGAGTTTTAGATCAATTATTTACACTACCTACAATAACGGAAAGAGAAATAACGACATCTTATTTTAGTTAATACCATATTCGACCTCCATGCTGAAATTAAGTCAGCCACCCTCCTTACTTTCTATAAGGCTACGATACACAGCTTCCGGTGTTTAGATCCATTCTTGCCGCGAGAAACTAGTCATGTTGTTAGCAGTCGATAATAATGAATGCCGTTCAGTGGAAACGCATTTCACCACAACGAGTGAATAAAAAATAATCATAACAATAATGAATAAGAAAACGTGTTAGCAAATAAATTGGAAACTATTTCAATAAGTATAATTTACGTTAGAAAAAAGGGTAACCTACTTCGATTCCTGTTTTCGTCCAATTTTTTTTGAACTCGTAAAATTTGAAGGATCAAGACGAACAACGTTTGAGAATGGCTTATTCAACGTTGGGTTTGTGAAGGAGACTGTTCTCGCACTCTGAATTGAAGAGACTATCCCTACTAATAGGAATGTTTAGATAACTTGTCCCATCCATAGTCATATTAAAGAGCAGTATTAGTTCTAATAATTTTGTATTAATCTTCTTACTAACACGAACGGCGAAATCGTCCAGTATCGCTATCCGCCATGTTTTCGAAACTTGATTTTGTATCTTTACCGGAAATGATTGACATTTCCTATGACTTGGCTCGTAAAGCTGTGTATGGCGTTGTTAGATGAGTCGGGGGTTCGTAAACACTTGACGATGTGTGAACAACTTATCTACGAAATACTGTATTACTGTATTCTTATAATCGAGTCAGAGAGCTATAACCTAATAAAATGACTCCTACCGATCTGGAAATTGCTGTGAGTGCACAAAAAATTGTTGTGCGATACATTTCGATCCACCCTCGCACATTGCGTCGTGAGTTTCAACTATAATTCTTGAAAGCTTAACGAAGCTTCCATAAATGCCATCCCCATCTCTATTATTAAAGTTAAATTTCTATTTCCTTTAATAGAAATTCCCAACATGAATTCAGAAATTGAAAACCAGGTGTCTAAAAGGTTATTGTACATAATAACAAGTCAAACAGACCTAAAAGTACCAACTGAAGATAAACATGTTCTTTTTGGCGTTTCATAAAGACTGCCAAGCTCAGTTTAGTTGCAGGCATTACGGTAGTTCCGTTCCGACTCATCCACTTCAGTGTTAACATAAGTTCGTCTTTTTCTTACTCAGCCAAAGCTTCCATCAGAGTCATACTACTTATTAACAGTCAACGTTCCATTTCAATCTTTCCAATTCATCCGACGATGGCCGCATGGCGATGCTCTCCAAATTATAAGTAGGACTCCAGACCACATCATAAAAGGCAGCTTCCATAGGGCCTATTATTGTCTCCATTGAGTCCAAAGAGGGAGTGGATATTTCTGATTCCCCGATACAAGTGAAAAATTCCAAAAAAAAAATCCGGTATCCCTATAACAATTGCCCATTATCATAGAGAAATACAGTGGTATTTCAAACAATTTAACAACGAATTTGCTATAAGCAGGGTAATCAATTTTAAAACATTCCGAAAAGCAAACATGGGGGGGGGGGGGGGGGGGGACAAAAAAATTAAAAAAAATTCACGAAACACTATGTGATGAGGGAAATATACTATATTGCTGCATTACAAAATCCCTTATTAAGTCGTTCAGCTTACTAATAACAGCGTAAACTCAAACAAGAAAACTTCAGCGAATATCGCGAGATGTCCACTGTAGCTCAATTATTTAGGACGACGGCGCAATTAGCTGAAGATTCCTAGTTCGAGACCAGGCTGTGGAATACACATGTTTACCATTTGCTCAATACAGCACGGAGCTAAAGGAGTGCTTCCTCTGTCGTCTTACTATTCTTTCTCAATAGTCTGCTATCTCTCCATTATCTCCAGTTCATGATCATTTTTAAAGATTTTCAAAAAATTGTTAAGTACCAAGAACTCTCAATTCTAAAAAAAGCCTGAATAACAGGAATTCTATACATCGATACAAATTGAATCAACACCAACAGCTAAATCACATCAAGTATTTAGAACAACCACTAATTACATATTTAAATACAACAATCAGGCTTTTGCGTCGCTGGCTTAATCCACTCACGTATTTCTGTATCATACTCATCAACAATTCAATGCCATTTACCAAACTTTTCCAACACTTCGTGTTTATCTATATTGCACAAACTTTGCTTTGTATTGTTGGTCATGAGATATATATTGTTGATCCTTGCATAGTGTTAGTGCATTGCGTGTTGATACCATTGTTGATACCTATTGTTGCACAAACTTGCCTTCCATTGTTGGTCATCAGATATTTCTCATCATAATGATTGTCGATTTGTTATCGATAATTATTATTTTTCGCGAAATCTGAGGTCGACAGTGAACTTCCTCATGCTTTGAAGGTCTAGTATGCAAAATTTCATCAAAATCGGAATAAAGCTGTAGATTTGTATAAAAAACTGTAGATTTGTATAAAAAACAAACAAACCCACAAACTCACAAACAAACATCCTCCTTTATATATACACTGAGTTAGCAAAACTCATGGGATAGTTACTTAATATCTGGTCGGGCCATCTCTGGCCCTGTGGAGTGCAGCAATACGGCGTGGTAGTGAGTCTGCAAGTTCCTGGTAGACTTCTGGAGGCAGTTGACACCAGATAGTCTGCAGAGCCGAAGATAGTTGCTGCCCGTTCGTGGGTGGAGGATCCAGTGCCCGGAGCCTGACTTCAACAGCATCCCAGATATGATCGATGGGATTCATGTCAGGGCTCCGGGCTGGCCACCTCAGTCGTTGGACCTCTCCTGCATGCTCTTCGCGGACGACATTGGAGCATGCGGGATCCATCGTTTCGTGAGGTCTGCGCCACACACGGTGCCTCCCATCAGCGTGGTACAGTTGATATCGTGACTCATCTGACCATATGACGTTACGCCACTGTTGCAGAGTTCAGCCAAGATGGTTGGTGGCAAATGCACGCCGGAGTGTCCGATGACGCTGGGTAAGCATTGGCACCCGTGTAGGGCGACGGCTGCCAAACCCGAGGGCATGCAGATTCCGACGGATTGTCCACCGAGAGACGTTTCTAGTGCGGCCAGTATTGAACTGGTCTGTGATTTGCTGCACTGTTGCGCTCCTGTCTCTCTGAATCATTCGTCCCAGGTGTCGCCGGTCACGATCATTCAGGGCAGCTGGACGCGATCATTCAGTGCCTGTTGTGGACTGTGATGCCTTCATCCAGCCATTCCCGATACACCCTGCGGGGAAAGCAAAATTCCTGCACCACTGCCGAAATGGAACTTCCCATGCGTCGGCACCTACTATCATACCCTGTTCAAAAGACGTCAACTCGCGACGACGTGCCATTTCTGATTAATCACTTATATAAGCTCTTCCCACAACGTCTAATGGTCCATTTCCAGAATCCGTTACCCCTGTGAATTCGTGAGCCATGCCCATCGGTCAATATGCTTGCTATCCCATGAGTTTTGCTAACTCCGTGTATATTAGCAAAGGACCCGGCGTTGCCCGTGATAATCACACTTATAGGTTAGCAGAACAATCTCAAGAAGTTAAATTATAACTCCGAATTGGATATATAATAACTCAATCAATAAAACACAGAACGAAGGGATTATCCATTCTTAGAAAAATCCGAAAAACAGGAATTCTAGGTGATTGTAACGGGAATTTATCTAATCTCTTGGTGACTTGCCTCAGATTAAAATGATATCCATTTACATCACCAGGAACATCACTGGATACTTTAGACCCAAATTTTGCTTGTCCTTGACGTAGAAGCTCTTATACCCCCTTTGGTCTATTCGAAACTCCCATTGTTTCCAATGCTCGTATAGATTTTTCTGTTTTAGCTGCAGGGTTTCTCTGACCAATACTCGTTCTTTCCCTTTCATTTCCAAACACATACATTTTTGCCAGTCGTCTGTACGTTTGATAGGGAGACACGTCTGACTCCTTTGCCTTCTTGGAAACATACGTTCAAAATTCTTTCTGTATCTGATACTCATATTTCTCCTATGTAATGCACTATTCACTTTTCGACATAGTCCCCATCCCTTTCCACGCATTGTACCAACCCGTGACTAGTCGGGTGAGCCCGTCGGAGAGGAATTCGGGGCTGTCGTCGACACGAGGATTCAATGGCAGCTTTGGATCCTCTTCTGCAGCACGATAACGCCCGTCCGCATACGATCGCCACACATCAAAGGGGGTTGCAGCGCCTACAGTTCAAAGATGAAAAACTGCAGTTCAAAAATGAAAGACTTTGCATCTTGCGACTTTCACCACTTCCCAAAGAGGAAAGAGCACCTTAAGGGGCATGAGTTGCGTTCTGACGACGAGGTGAAACCTGCCGTTCGGTCTTGGTGTTGACAACAACCACGGAATTCCCCTCCGATGGGTTCACCCGACTAGTCACGCGTTGGTACAATGCGTGGAAAGGGATGGGGACTATGTCGAAAAGTGAATAGTGCATTACATAGAGGAGAAATGTGAGTATCAGATACAAAAAGAATTTTGAAAATCGGTTAAAAAATAAAAAAATAAAAAGGAGGCATTACTTTTCAGCCCACCCTCGTAATTTCTTAGTCACGTAATCTTACTTTAGATGTACACTTGTTGTTGTTGCAATTTCCACTCTTCTGTCGATGTCTTGAAGCAAAAATTGGTCATTCATCACTTTGTATAGTCTAGCGGACGCCGATTCTTCTATTGATATGCTCACCATTTGCTCAATACAGCACGGAGATAAAGGACTGCTTCCACTGTCGTCTTTCCACTCTTTCTCAATATTCTGCTAACTCTCCATTATCTTCAGTTAGTGCTCATTTTTAAAGATTTTCAAGAATCGTCAATTCTAAGAAAAGCCCGAACAACATTTCTGCACTTATCAGCATCTTTTACAAAATTCTCTTGGCAAAATAAAATGATATCTGTATAAAGACTGTTTATGGAATGAAAATTCTTTTTTCATATAAATTGCGGTAATTAATTTTTTTACGTATCAATTTTTTCTCTAAAATTAGATTTCCTGTTTTACAGTATTGATGATATAGCCGCCTATGACCTTCCTGCTGCTATCGACTATATCTTAGAGTATACTCATTCTAATAAAGTGCGCTATATCGGATACAGCGTGGGAACTGCGTTGTTTTTAAGCCTCCTTTCTACCCAACTCCAATACAATGAAAAGGTAAATTTTTTTTTGATTATCTCAAAATTATGTTTTTTGGATCTCAATCCGTATTTGATCTTAGTATTTTCTATCACCCAGGGATTTCTTGTTTTTCAATTTTTAAAAACATTTTAAATTATTCAGAATTTGGGGCCTGATAATTTGCCTTGTGGCACAAAAATATGGATACTTTATCATTGCAGCCGCTTCTCTTCACACATTTTACTTTAATATTGCAGTCTCTATTTGTATAAATTGGAAACGTTGCGTGATAAAAATATCTAAAAGCAGATTCTGATTCAGCAGAAGAATAAAGCTAATTCATTTAAAACTTTTTCATCGTTGGCCTGGGCCAAATCGTTGTAATCTCCCATCCCTTAAAAGTACGGCCCTAATAAAGATATCATGTATACAGACACAGCAGGTAGGAAGAGATAGAAAGTATTGGCTAGAGAGAACTGAAGGGATGGACGTGCAAATGAAAGAAAAGACGTGCTCGGATAGGGCAAGAACGAACACCAATGGGAGAAGATGAGAGGGCAATGAAATATACTATGTGATCAAAAGTTTAGGGACACCTCCCCCTATAAATCATGGAATGTACCAAATGTCGCATGACAATGATATGTCTTTTATTTACATAGCATCACACCCTTGCAGACACGTATCTGCTTGGTATTGCCTTCGTATTATTAAAATGTGGGCCGTTCAAAGAGCTCAGCCACTTCCAACGTGGAAGAATCAAAAGATGCTACTTGTGCAACAAGTCAATCCGTGAAATTTCCGCCATTCTACAAATTCCCCGTACAAATATGGGCAATGTGATGGAAGACCAACAGCAGTACAACCACTAACAGACAAGAATTTGACAGACAGAGATCGTCGAGAGCTTGCACGTGTGACCCGGAGCAATCGAAGGTCTTCTGCTGAAATGATTGCTACAGATTTCAGAAATTGTTCTTCCTGTGTTGTTATCACGATCACTATTCGTGGGGAACTCCATTCCCTGGGATTCCAGGTTCATGCTGCTGCTCACAAACCCTTCATTACTGACAACAATTCAAGGGGCGTTTAGAATTGTTTAAAACTCGTAGAAACTGGAGATGGAACAGTAGAAACGTGTCCTATGGAATGATGAACCACGGTACACAATCTGGCAATCAAATGGATGAAGTTGGGTTTGCCAGATGCCTGAAGCTTGGAGCCCACTCTGAAGTTTGGAGGAGATGGCATCATATTATGGGGCTCTTTTTCATGGTTCGGACTGGGCCAGCTTGTTTTTGATAAAGGAACGATGTATGCTGTTGCTTATCCAGACATCTTGGACAGCTGTACACTGCCAACATTGTGGGAAGAGTTCGAGAATGAGCCTTTTCTGTATTAACATGGCAATACTCCTTGCCATAAAGCAAGGTCTGTACACGACTGGTTTCAAAATAACGGAGTTGAAGACACGGATTGTCCTGCCCAAAGCCCCGATCTCAATCCCACTGAACACCTGAAGGATGAATTGGAACGTCGACTACGAGCCAGACCACAACTTCCTTCATCCGTGGCTGAACCAGTGCTCTGAGCCAGGAATGGAGGGAAATTCCAGCTTCTTACTATCAAAAACTGGTGGACAGTCTTCCTTGGAGGATGGAAGCTATCATTAGAGCATACCGGGGTGCCATCGCTTAGAAATTCCTTTTACCTGAAGCCTGCGACGCAGAAATAATGGTGTTTCTAAACTTTTGATCACAGTGCAATGTGATGGCATAATGAATGGCAAATAGGTGTGAAAAAAGTGACAAAAATACTAAAAGAAACTATTAATGATAATTAAAAAATACTAGAACTGAACAACAAAAATGGAGAATTAGAATGATTTTACCATCAAAGCGGATAAAAGGAGCACATTTTCGGGTTATAGCACCGAGACGTCGTACACAGAAACTAGAAGTTAACGTTACATTTTAAATACTTTAGAGAAAATATATAAATATGAAAACTGGATTGTAAATTACTAATTTAAGTAAACTAACATAGGGAGAGAAATAAAACTAATAAACAAGAAGATCTGAAAGGTTAAATAAAGAGAATTCTTTATATATTTGAACAAATAAAAGTACTTCAATTTGTAGGTATTTCTACATAACATTAAACGAAGTGAGCTTCAATTGCTGAAACTTTCGGTGTAAGCGTCCATTATTTCTTCATATACTATTACTAAAGCGTTTTTACGCTAACTACTTCGTGTTGAAGAAAGCGATTAGCTACTAGCAACTGATAAATTGCCTAATAATAATTAGTTTTGGAGGTTGTTAGGCGTAACAGCTATATGCTCTTGATAACAATAAGCTAATGGATAATAATAGGTCTAACAACTCGTAAGGAGTCGATTGATATATTACAAGCCATATTTTAGCATTGAAAGTTTTCAAGGTGACATCAAAAACGGGAGGGAGCCTCTAACCCACAAGGAGATTTGAAATACCGAATACGTATTTCGGGTACCAAGTAGCCATCTTCAGAGATGAGGGACAAAAGTCAGCTAAATAAAGTTTTTCTTTACTTGACTGTTGTCTCCCATCTCTGAAGATGGCTACTTAGTAGTCGAAATATACAGGGTGTCCAAAAAGTCTGGTAATATGGCAGATATCTCATAGCTGCCAGGTAGGCGAGATCTGATGAGTATTGTTTAAAGGTAATAGAGGGGTTGGGGAATTCATTACAGCACTGAAATTTGACTTTTACTCCCAAATTTATGGTAATCCATTTGCTAACTCAAAAACTATCAAAGATAGAGAAAAATTTCCAATTGCTACCCTGTAGAGCAACACCACATCAATCTAAAAACAATTTTTAATCACACACTTTCCCCTGAAAGATTTTGAGAAAATGGGCGAGAAAGAGCCATTCAAGGTCAGCTTGGACTGGCCAGGTTGGCTGATGTTTCTAACACATTTGAATTGCAGTGAAGCACACCAGTCACTTACGATCTTCATCCTCCCCGGATCTTACAGCTGTCGTTAATCCAGGTCCATCCAGGGACCCAACTCGTCGGCCTCTGGCCATACAGGCCCTGGATGGACGTATTGGATTACAATTAATCAATAAATAAAAAAATTTAAAAAAAAATCTCAGTAATGAAAGTTCCGATGGCACCTTATGGTATAAGAACACGTGCTACTAAACCAATTCCCACGATCATTCATTACTCGTTATATTTATTCATGACACGCTGTTACGAGTTGTTTAATATATTACATGCTATATCTCAGTAATGAAAGTTCCACCGGTATTATATTTTACCATTACCAACGGTACCATATGGTACCATTCGGACACGTGCTACTAAACCAATTCCCACTCCGATTTATTACTCGTTATATTCACTCATGTCACGTTGTTACGAGTTGTTTGATATATTACATGCCAAATCTTTTCATTGAAATTTCCAACGGCACCTTATGGTACCATTAGGACACGTTCTACTAAACCAATTGCCACTATCATTATTTTGGGGGAGGCCGTGGCTTGGTGGGTTTTCAGTGAAATATAACTTTTGTGAAGTTCAGCAACTTCAGGCACGGCTAGTCATGGATGAGCGACTCATCAGTGACTTACGATCTTCACCCATCCGCCTCAGTGGCTCAGTGGTTGCGTGATCGCCTCTGATGCCCAAGGACGCGGGTTCGATCCCGGCCGAGGACGACGAGGATTTTTTCAAGGGGAAAATCCTGAGATCACGCACTTCCTTCGGAAGGGAAGTAAAGCCGTTGGTCCCATGTAGTCGTTTCCCGGCTAAAGAACCCTTGCGAGGCAAAATTTGCGGCCCCTATAACGCCGTACTGAAATGGCCATAGCAGTTGAAAAGGACGTTAATATCAAATAAATCAAACCAAACCGATCTTCCCCCCCCCCCCCCCCCGGTCTCAGGCTATACACGCTCCGGAGGAAGTATTGGATTCTAAAATTAAATAAAAAAAATCTTGTTATTGGAAGATTTTAATGGGTTATCATAATTGTACTATAAGAGCACGTGCTATTTTACTTATTCCGGCAATCCACCGTCGAACTTATTAGGTCTGTATCCCATATTAATGGATTTTTCAAAACAGTGTTAAAAAGTTAATTAGTTTTCAAGTTATCATAATAAATAATAGGTTCCCTACGAAAAATGTAGTAAATAATTAATGATAGTGGGGATTAGCTTAATATTGCGTGTTCTAATGGTAGTATATGGAACCATTAAGACACGTGCTAGTAAACACGTAAAAAGTAAAATGGGAGAGAACCTCTAATCCACAAGATTTTAAATACTGGATATGTATTTCGGCTACCTTGTAGCCATCTACAGCGAGAGAGAGAAATTCAAATAAAGAAAAGTTTTCTTTAGCTAACTTTTGTCTCACTTCATTAAAGATGGCTACTTGGTAGCAAAAATATGTAATCGGTATTTCAAACCTCCTTACAGGTTCCCTCCCTTTTTGATGTTACCTTGGAAACTTTAAATGTTAAGATATACACTATATGATCAAAAATATCCGGACACCCCTCACAGATCATC
>JAHWFO010025891.1:622417-658311 GCA_023313115.1 Rhysida immarginata
CCCATGTTCATAGGACGTTTTGTGTTTATCTTAACCTCTATAATACCTCCTTTAAGTATTTTACATTCGATGTAAATCACCCTGTATAGGCCGGTTTCCATTTAGCATCGGTTCGTCGTAGGTTAGGCGTCTGCGTCTGTTTTTTGGAATTTTTGAAAAACGCACTCGTTTTACAATTAGCGTCTGTTCAGCGTCTGCGTCGGTTCGGCGTCGGTCCGACGTCGGTCACGCGTCGTTTCAAGATCTGTCATGGCTAGATTTTTAGGCGTCTTTTTCAGGCGTCTTTTTGATCTAGCCAATCAGGTGCAATCTACTTTGCTATGGATTCTGGGTAGTTGTCTTCGCCGATTCAGATGGAGAATCATGGCTGCCGTAGCAGCTGTTCGCTGACACGGGTTCTCGCGACTTTTCCCTCGTGAATTTATTAATAAATAGTTATAAAAATTTGATGAATCATTTATTTATTAAGTAAAAATGATATAGTAATAAATTCAAAGCATGAACTTGAATGGAGTGGTTGATATCTTCTTTTTCCATCAACTTGAGAGAGCGACAACTGTTTGCAGCGATTCGACCAATCAGATCAGACCAGATTCAGGATAACGGTTGAAAGTCGCTAAATGGAAAACGACCGCGCTCGCGTGCTAATCATGGCGCGTCTCACGGAGACGATTGCAAAAAAGGACGCCGAAGCAAAAAGGACGCCGCACATGGCGAGACGCCAAATCGACGCTAAATGGTTTGGTTTGGTTTGTTTGGTATTAACGTCCTTTTCAACTGCCATGGTCATTTCAGGACGGCGTTATAGGGGCCGCAAATTTTGCTCTCGCAAGGGGATCTCAGGATTTTCCCCCTGAAAAAATCCTCGTCGTCCTCGGCCGGGATCGAACCCGCGTCCTCGGGCATCAGAGGCGACCACGCAATCCCTGAGCCACCGAGGCCGATACCCTAAATGGAAACCGGCCTTAACGATGTCATGCCATATGAACTTGGCGGCCAATTCACATCATCTTGCTGCAAGATAACACGACCTTTAAATTTTTGAAGTGAATTTTTACAACCTCAGATTTCAAAAAAATAATAATTATCGATAATAAATTGATATTCATAATGATGGCAGGGAATATTAATAAGAGATATCTCATGACCAACAAATGCAAGGCAAATTTTGTGCAACAATAATTATCAACAATGTTATCAACACGCAATTTCTACGCATTGTTCGATTGTGTAGTTTTGCATAATTTAATCTCAATGTTTAATAATGATAGCATATAAAAATCTCTATTCTGATATTACCTCGAAAAAAATGGCGGCAAAATCAAAATATCAGTTCATTTTGGGATACCCTTTATAATAAAAATCGTACCTTCCATTGTATAGTTTTTGACACAAAGACGATTGGCCTATTGTTGCACAAACTCTGTCTTGCATTGTTGGACATGAGCTATATATTGTTGGTCCGCGCATATTGTTGGTGCGATGAAAACTCTTAACAATAAGCGTTACGGATTCTTCGCATAGTATAGTAGGATGAAGAAATAATAGGCGCTTACACAGAACGCTTCAGCAATAGAGGCTCACTTCGTTTAATATTCTGTAGGACTGCCTATAAATTAAAGAACTTTCATTTGTACAGATATACAGGCTGTAACAGTCAAAGTGTTATAAACTTATAGTTCTTATACAAGTAATCATAATAAGCTTTTTATGTCGTATAAACATTAGTCCGGAAATGCATAACTGATGAGTTACAGAAGTGGACGTGGCTCATTCGCAGTGCTCATCATCGAACCCTGCTACCCGCTTTACCTGTGAAGGAATGGTCTCAACCAACGTGAGCAATCGTGTATTTTAACTAGGAGCATGCCAGACTTGTTGGACGATGTATCTCTGGACACCTGTCGCAGCATGTGGTTTCAGCATGATGGTGCGCCACCCTATTTCGCGCACGCTGTCCGGGACTTTGGCATCTTGGTGAAACATTTGGTAAAAGATGGATTGGGCGAGGAGGTCCAGTGGCATGGCCACCAAGGTCACCAGATTTAAACACACTGGACTTCTTTTTGTGGGGACATTTAAAGAGCATCGTTTATGAAACCCCGGTGGAGTCAGAAACGGATCTTGTAGCACGGTTGGTGGCAGCCGCTGAAGAACATAAAAAGACACTCCCGTGGTACTCGACAGAGTGTACAAGAACTTACACCGCAGATGCCAAACATGCATTGAGGTTGGAGGCCGTCAGTTTGAACAGCTACTGTAACTGCAGTGAAGCCTGCATGTGTTCACTTCTGTAACTCATCATTTATGCATTTCCGGACTAATGTTTATAGGACATGAAATGCTTATTATGATCACTTGTATAAGTATTATAAGTTTGTAACACTTTGACTGTTACACCCTGTATAAAGAATTCTCTCCATTTAACCTTTCAGTTCTTCAAGTTTATTCGTTTTAATTCTCTCTTTACGTTACTTTTAATTAAATATTAATTTACAATTCAGTTTTCATATTTATATATTTTCTTTAAGTATAATTTAAGGTTAATTCAACTTATCTGTGTTCGATGTCTAGGTGCTATAACACGAAAATGTGTTCCTTTTATGCACTTTTGCGGTAAAATCATTCTTGTTGATACTATTAACGGTTGGATGATAGAAAAGAACTAGCGTAGGTATTGCGATGGCTGGAGAAGGTTTAGGATTGTGATTTGCATTGGAATTACGATGTTTGTAGTTAGAAACGTGTATGACAGATTTCGGATAACATCTTTCTTTAAGGGAGTGGGTGAAGGCATTGGCATGGATGTCCTTGTCGAGTTGATTAGTGCAGATTCTGTGGTTGCGAGTAACTGAACTAGAGTATGTTGCCCTTGCAATGATACTGACAGCAGCTGTCATATTAGAGGTACTGGTCCTTTTCGGTGGGCTTCTTATAGAGATTTGACGACCGATTGTCGTTGGTGATAGCGATAGAGACATCCAAAAAAGGAACAGTAGTGGTAGAATTGTGGTGAGTAAACTTGATGGGGATGGATGGAGTTAGAATGGGAAACAAAAGAAAAAAGCGAGTCTTGATCAGTTGCTGGATAAAGAAAACATCGTAAATATACCGCATTTAAGGCTGACGTGGAAAGCAATTTAGTTCCATTTCCATCATAAAGATGTTGACATAGCTGGGTACCATTTTGGAGCCCATGGCAGTGCCGCTGGACTGCATATAGTGATCGTTGTTGAAGGTAAAAAGAAATTAGAGGTGAGAATGGTACGAAGGAGAAGGCAGATGGTGTTAATACAAAGAACTTGGAAATATTTGTGAACAATCCTAGACATTGTCCAGCCATCGCAAATCATACGCTAATTCTTCGCTATGATCCAACCCTTAACAGTATCAAAAATATCTTAAAGAAGCATTAGCATATCATTAACGAATCTCCTCTCTCCCTTTCCATTCTCCCTGACCTGCTTAAAGTTTCTTTAAAACGTAATCTAATTCCAAAGATATTCTGATTCATGCCTCTGTCACCAAAAAATGCGCTAATACTAAAGACTATTTTCCTTGCAATGAAAAATTCTGTGGCTTTTTCCATAGCCTTAACTCTGGCACTTCCTTCGCCAGTAACGCTTCCTCTTTTACCCTCGAGATTAATTAGAACTTGACCTGCACCTCTCACAACTTAATTTATCTCTGACAGTTTGTCAGAAACCTATCAGAACACAATAAGTGCCAGATTTGCTAAGCACAAATTTGAAATCCTTAATAATCTTGGCACCTATGTCACACAACACTTCAGAATATAGTCTTATAGGCCGTTAGCCCCTATATTCCTCCTAATAACTTCCATAACAAAAAAGAAGGTAATTTGAGTCTTTTCTCATGTGGAAATTTAATTCCCTTACCTCTAATGGCATTACCCTTAGCAAATTTACTATTCCTTCATTGCCTTTCTCCCATCCCCCTCTCACTCCAGTAATTCCTTAACTTATCAAAGGTTGCCCCTTTTCTGTGCCTTTGTTTTCCCTTCTACATTATGTCTCCCCTTGTTTCTTATCACATATTTCATTTTGTGTTCTTTTTTCCTGGTGTTCTATTTCTCACTAATATTCTTTTTCTTCATTTTCGTTGTTTAGTTCTAGTATTATTAATTATCATTAATATTTTCTTTCAATACTTTTTGTCACTTTTTTATGTCTATGTCTTCATTCATTACGGCATAGCTACTGCACTTTTTTCATTGCCTCCTTATTCCTCAAGGAAAGCCTCGTATGATCAGGAGTATATGACAATATCATTAATGTACTCTTGTGTATGACTGTTGGTCTGGAGATCTAAATAGGATGAACAAGTAGATATAAATGGTTCTTCTTGCAACCACCAGAAAAGTAATGACAGTTTGAAATAGTTTGTAAAGTGTATTGACATAAATATGTAACGTGTCAAACGACCCTGCGAATGAGAGCAGCTAATCAGATTGAAGCCAGCGCGATTTTACGGTACCTGCAGCTGATAGAAGTTAGTAAACGAAGGACCCCCTTTTCAGCTCGAGTTGACCTTCCTCCTTTTCTTCCATAACGACGCGCGGCCCATTTTACGAGTGCAAGTTTGACGACATTCTTAGTCATGTGAGTGGAATTATTCCAAACGAGATTTCTCGATTCGGGGCTGCACGTAACCTTCCAACATAGAATTGGAATAAAATAGCTTTGTATAAACCCAGTATTTATAACACTATAAGATGTTAGATTGTTGCGTTCCTGATAGCTGCAGAAGGATCGAAACCAGCGATACACTTCTATCGTTTACCAAAAGAAAGAAAGATCCGCGAATGATAGACTAAGCTAGGAAGAGATTTATTTATTTATTCCGGCTTAAACTCATGAGAGGTTTCCAAAAACTTGCATTTCATGATTGAGTAAAAAAACATTTATGAATCAGTGTATTTTCAAAGTTTTATAAAATTTACTGGATTTGCAAAGTCGGTCATTCTGTTGAGAATTTTTTCGAATTTTTTTGGTTTTGACTTCAAATTCCGATAGAGCGACAAAAGTAAGTGAAAGTTATAACAGGCACACTTCCTTTCTATTCCGGAACATGGCCAATATGGTGGTTAAAGTTAACATTTCAGTCCTTCAGAACCAAAGTATATAAATACTAATTCTTGAACCGGATTGAAAGACTAAAATGTTAAATTTATCCACCATAGATAAGACAATGCGAGCCGATTATAACTTTTACTTTATTTTTTGATGCTCTAACCGAATGTGAAGTCTAATCCAAAAAAGTCGAAAATAATTGGCAACACAAAAACCGAGTTCGCGAACACTAAAACGATGTTTTTAATTAATATAATTATGGTAATGCAGCATTATTATTCTCAAGTAGTTTATATAAAATAATCTTAAACATTATACTTATTTTTCTTCTTAAAGTTATTTGACTTATTAAATGCATTCCAGTACTATAATAATTTTATGGTATTACTTTCGATAAGAGATTAAAAAGCGCTATTAATGTCATAAAAATTGATGGTAATAAATCTTAATATAAATTCTCAAAAATCACATACAAATATACGAGATATCATGTTTTACTTACCGCCCGTTTCAAAGCCACTATTATGTAAACAAATTGGTTAGTATGTATTATAGTACTATTTTGCGCAGTTCCAACGTTTGATTCAGCTATGACGCATTCGCTTGCACTCCTTATAACGCTTAAATCCATGAAAAGTTCAGTATTTAGAAAAGGTGTTTAATACCTTTGATCATGTAGTTTATAAAGTATCAGTGGAATATTGTCGAATTTCTGTTTCTGAATATTGCATATTCTTTCTTATGCAGAGTGATTCAGAACTTATGATGCAAAAAGATATGGTAGATAGAGGGTACTAAAACAAATATTTTTTATTGTGCAATGTGTGTTCTATCTCGCATTAATAAAAACAAATACAGTAGCGTCCCTTTTAAAAGAAAGAGACAGGCGGCATTGTGAAATTTGATTCAAATGATTATATGTATAAATAAATTTTACAATAAACCATACTTACACTTACGTTTCGCTATCGATTATTTATAAAAGAAAAAATTATCGATTGTAGTCAACTTTATTCCATTTTAGTTTTTTTATTGTGTAAATTTTAATAATAAAGTTCACCGAAACAGTGGTTAATCAATATAAGTAAAATAAAATATGACGGTATTTTTCACAATAAAATCTTTATTAAATAAGTAAAATATTCCGTTGGGCCAGGTTATAATAGATTTTTTACATGTGCGGGAAATTGCGGGAAATGCGCAGATCTCTTGGCGGGAAATATGCAGATCCCCCAATGGCAGCACTGCTGCCAACTTTGTAGTCGTTTCAGATTCTTGATGATGAGAGTTCCTCGAAACGTGGTGACTTCGCAATAAAAACGCTACCTATTGCTATTCCTAGACCGGTTTCTCATTCTTATTATTACAGCAATATAGACCCTTATGCAACCTCTTGATACTGTAACTTGTCACTAGACCGAGTGCATTGATATGCAATAGCATAATAATGTAAAACCCCAGGATACTACAGTTGGCAACACTGAATTTAATTATTATCTCCTTGGAAATCCTAAAACACATAAGTTCCAGTGCGTAGAAACAAAAGTAAGTGATACAGTTATATCTTCACATGCTAAGCAGCAGTGAGCTGAAAAATTATTGTTAATGAAACCTCTGCACCAACTGACAACTAAGCTTGAACCACATACTCCTTCAAAGGCTCTCATGAATTAATCCCATGATTAATCGATCATGATAAACAAGTCCGTTCCATAATATTTCATGTCAACCAAACCAAACTTGACTCAAGGTCCAACATCATAAACACTCTGTCTTGAATGCATCAGTTACTAATCAAAGATCCCTAAACTCAGCAAAATAGCAATTACAATAGTAATTGTAAGCCTAATGCCATCAATAGCACTCTTTCAATTAAGAATTTTGATTGTGCAAAACAGCCGCCCTTGTCATTATTTTAAGCTATGAACAGTGGCTGTTATAACTAAATGATTTATAAATTGCTAAGCTCATAAAGAATAATCTTGGGAATGCAGTTAATTCCGCAAATTGCAGAAACAAAACAAATAAATACATTGCGTTGTGTTTAGCACAAACTTCAGCAATAACTGTGAAAATTAACAGTTACATGGTTCATTGCTGCACATAAAAATATAATCACCGATATGATTGAACTTCATGATGTCCATCTGTCCAGTAACACGGGAAGGTAAAAATAAAGGAAGACGATGATCGGGTAGAGGTAAACTATTTATTAAGCCTTACGCGTTTCGGTATTGCACCATCATCGGAGGTAAACAGCTACGAAGGTGAAGTCGACAATCAAACAATCGACAATCGAACAACGCAGGGAAAACAAAACGAGCGGTTCGAAAGCAACGCCTTCACTGACATACTCATCCAGGAAGTAACCAGGGGAAGTACACTGAACTAGGCAAGAAGCCAGATGAAACCTAGTTAAGTCATCCAGAGGATAAGATGGAGTCCTTTTCTATTAGGACGATAGAATTGATTGTTGATTGACGAGCAACACAGAGGACCTATGAGATCCAGTATTCGGGAAAGATGGCCTTCAATGTCCAGGATGTGACGAGGCCTGCGATGCCTGAGGAGACATCTAAACGTGAGTGGATGCTCCAGAATATCTGCAGCCAGAGGTTAGGATGGTCCTTAATCTTTGAAAGCAACTTCTTCAGCGACTCCTAGACATAGTTACCAATTGGAGGTATATGGAAATCTTCAGCAATAGAAATATTTGTTGCGACTCTCCTATCAAGTTGGGCGATAGTCCTCAGGGTAACGATTTGGAAGCTTTGGAGATACTTCATCTGGATTTGCATATTGTAGTCCAGGCAGGCATACCATTAAGAAGAATGATTCGTATAACCATCTTATAAAGCAATAGTTTGCTATCCGTTCCAAGGGCGCTGTTTCGCCCCAGGAGAGTAATTAGGCTAAACTTTGCCTTCTTAGCTTTATTTATCGCATAGGAGACGTGGCCACCCTAATTTAGCCTGGCATGTACCACCACTCCGTTGTATTTGTAATTTATTACCCATTCGAGCTCTTTAACAAAAAGGAAGAGACGACTCGGGGGTTTTCCAAGTTTCTTCAATAGAGCTTATTCATCAGAGTGACGTCGTTCCGCAGCAATCAATCACTACGTGAAACTGGTATAAAACATGGTGGCAGCAGCTTCAGCTGCCAATGAACGGGGGAGCTGAAGATGCTGCCGCCAATCAAAGTCGGAGCTGAAGTTGCTGCCGCCATATTGTAAGGCTCATGAATAAGCTCTATATGAACATTGCCTTGCATTTATCAACGTTTAGGTCGAGTCTCCACTTTATAAACCACTTCTCGCACAATTGTAAGGCCTCTTGCAAGCGTGATATGTCGTGAGCGGGATTGCGGTGAGTAATCATGATGGCCGCGTCGTCAGCGGACAGATATAGCTTGCACTTCCTAAAAGTTGAGAAGTCATGGATAAAAAAGTTGAACAGTGCAGGGCCCAGGACAGAGAGCCCTGGGGAACACCAGCATTGACGTCACAAGGGTTAGACATGGAGCAGCCAACCCTGACACAAAATATCCTGTTTGATAGAAAGGAACTAATCACGGTAATCAGTTTGTCCGAAAAACCACAAGTAATACTCTTGTATATGAGGCCGTTGTGCCAAACCTGATCAAAAGCTTTTCGAACATCCAAGAAGAGAAAACCACCATACTTAGCACAGATAAGAGGAGTGTTTAGATCTGCAACAGTCCTCCAGATCTGAAGTTGGCAGGAGTGATCTGGGCGAAAGCCGAATTGCTCATCACGAACGAGATTGTTTGCTACACAGAATTCGTTAAACCTCTTCAGAATCATGCGTTCAAAGACCTTTGATAACATAGGTATTAAGCTTTTGGGCCTGTAGCTGACAGTGAGAGCAGGGTTTAGATCAGGCTTTGGTATGGTAACAATGACGGGCTCTTTTCACTGGGCGGCGAAATAACCAAGTTTTCAGCAGTCATTCATGGCTTTGGTAATGATCGAGATAATATTAGAAGGCAAGTTCTTGAGAACACTGTTAGTGATGGAATCAATACCTGCTGCTTTCTTGGTTTTAAGTCGGTTGATGACGTCGGAGATTTCTTGGACAGTAATGACTTCCTCAGGGGCAGGAACACGATGAATGCACCGGTAAGCGATACACCCATCGAGAGAATTGGAGACTAAGACTGTGGACAAAGACTAACAAGGACTCAAGGAAACTACTAATCCACAACAAATGTTTATTCATACGAATGCGCATTTCGGCAGCCAAGCTGCCTTCGTCAGCGTATGAATAAACTGTTGTTGTGGATTAGTAGTTTCCTTGAGTCCTTGTTTGATACACCCATCGTTAACTAGCCCAGTATTTTGGAGGCTCTCCAAGTTTGTCTCACTAGGCGTGGTAAATTGAATTTTCAGGGAATCGGCGATCAGTTGAGCCTTTTCCCCGTCACTGGTGACAACGTTACTATTGCTTGCAAGCGGTGGCGCCAATTGGATGGGTCTGTTACCCTTTAAGGCTCTCACAGTACCTCAGAGCGAGCTGTCCTGGACAGACAAAGACTTCAGTTTTTCGCTCCACCTTTGTGTTCGAGAACTTTAACCTGTTCCTGGACCTTGCGAGAAAGCTGTTGTACTCAGTCTTGTAAAAGGGTAGTCGCTTGCGTTGCCATAGTCTCCTATAGGATTTCCTTTTGAGAATGAGACGCCTGATGTAAGGAGGGAGGTCGAGGTGATCGGGATGCTTTTGATCAGCAGTGAAGGTACTGGAAGTAATAGCATCTTTGATAACACGAGTGATTGCACTGATATTTGTGTTGATGTCCTCGTTGTCGAAAAACCTCCTTGTATGGAATGCTATTTTCTCGAAGAATATCCTTAAAGAGCTTCCAGTCCTGTTTGGTGCGAAGCCCTATCTTCACATCAATGTTTAAGCCCTCGAAGATAAGCATGACTGGTCGGTGATCAGAGGTTAAGTCGTCTACTGTAAATATATTATAAGGCTTGAAGAAACCTTTAAGAACTGCTATGTCCAGCACGTCGCTGACAGGAGAGTGGTCACAGTAGTATGTGTCTTCAAGTGGGCCAGAAACGAAGGTGTTCATCTCGTTTAGGGTGTATCCATATAAAATACTTTCATTTTGATTGGAACATTTTGAGTTCCATACGTGGTGCTTAGCATTTAAGTCCCCCGCCATTATTATTGGAATGGGCCTGGAAAGAAGCTCATCAAGCTCGCATGGACCAAGCTTGTGTTTAGGCGAGTTATACACACACTGGCCAATGAATTAGAAACCCGTGATAAATTACTGTAGTGATATGTAAAGCGGGGTCACAAGTCAGAAACGATTGTGATATGCAAATGTATGCAATCATGTGAAGTGCATGCTCATTTCAAGCTGCAGGTACAGGGTAGAACAAGCTGCAGCTACTCAAGTTGACCAAAATGGGGAAAACAGCAGACTTCTCTGAGTTCCAAAAAGGAGTTATTGTGGGAGCCCATTTAACTGAAGCTACGATTTCCAGGACAGTACAACTGACCGGTATCTCAAAAGGTCAAGTCTCCAGGGTGTTCAATGCGTGGAAACGGAATCCACAAGAGTTGTCGAAACGACAGAATTGTAGATCAAAAACAATCAACACAGACTGGGATCGACGTCGTCTGAGACGGATTGTGCGGTAAAACCGAAGGTCTACTGTGGAGCAACTGACGACAGACTTCAATGAAGGCTCATCGCAACCCATCTCCTCCAGAACAATGCGCCGAGAGTTGAAGCGAATAGGGATGGGATTTCGCATGTCAGTGAGGAAGCCCCTGGTGTCAGCAATAAACCGGAAAGTTCGCCTGCAGTGGTGTAAAGAACGGTGTGACTGGACAGTAGACGACTGGAAAAAGGTGATGTGGTCAGACGAGTCACGTTACACATTATTTTGCACCGATGGCCGGCAGAGAATTTGGCGGCAGCCCCATGAAGCGATGGACCCGTAATGTGTTGTGAACACAGTTCAAGCTGCTGGAGGAGGTGTCATAGTATGGGCCATGTTTTGTTGCTATGGCAAGTGTCCCCTGATATTCCTTGACAGTCGGGTGAAAGCCAAAGACTACCTGAACATTCTTGCAGATCAAGTCCTTCCTGCAATGGTACCCAAATGGTGACGGGTTCTTCATGGACGAAAATGCTACTGTCCATCAAGTAAGAATTGTTCAGGAGTGGATTTCTGAATATGACACAGAGTTGCAACATCTGCCGTGGCCAGCGCAAACTCCGGATTTGAATCCGATCGAGAATGTTTGGGGCATGTTGGAAAGAGATATTCGTCGAAGGCATCCGCTTCCGTCTACTCTGCAGCACCTGAAGGTCTCTCTGACGAATGCATGGTATGCGATTACCTTACCTGCATTGCAACACCTTGTAGAGTCCATGCCAAACCGCGTATGTTCTGTAATTACAGCCAAAGGAGACTCAATACCATATTGAACGAAGGTTTCTAATTCATTGGCCGGTGTGTGTATAATGAGGTGAGCTTGATTTCGCCTGCGTCAGCTTCATTAATAATCACGAAAACGGCTTCCATTCCTTCATAGCTGGGAATGATCGTCTCACGATGATTAATGCCGTCCTTGATAATGATCGCTGCTCCACCAAACGCGCGGCTAGCATTATTACCCAGAGGCCGGTCCCGGCGATAGACATGATCGCCGGGCAATTTGAACACTTGAGTTGATTTCAGGTGCGTCTCGCACACGAAGGCGATGTCGACATTCCAGTTTACAAGGAAATTGTAAAACCCGATGCGCTTGCGAGCAATTCCCCTTGCATTCCATATATTGCAACGAAGTTTTCCTTGATTAATGATCCTGTGTGGCTGTCTATCCATGATAATAGATGATAATAGATTTCTGAGATGCGACCTGTGGCATTACTTTACCACAAATTCCCCAAATATTTATAAATACTGCGTAGCTGGTTTGGGTTAACCATATCTGAGTCATCAGCGCTGGATGCTATCGAAGCATAGGTTTTCCTTTCTAGTACTTTGTTGCTTTTGAGCCTTCTGACGTGGGAATATTTAGGACACTTAGTGTAACTAGAATTGTGCTGACCATCACATCGACTACATTTAGGGGGGGGGGGGCTTGACCTTTAACATTGCTATATTCCCTCGACTGGTGGTTGCCAGCGCACTTGTTACATCGCGGCGACTCGGTACAACCTTGGGAGACGTGACCGAATCGTAAACAGTTGTAACACTGCAAGGGTCTTTTGTTTCCTCTAAAAATTTCAACATTAACAACTAGAGGACCGACACGTTTCAAGCTTAAAAAGGACTTGTGTTCCGTATTTTGTAGTAGAACCAAGACCAAAGGCTTATCAACAGCACCATTTGCTTTTTTAAGCCTAATTGTATTTTCAGGAAAGTAGGTTGCCTTTCTGAGGTCTTCGCAGAGTCTTCAATGTCATAAGTCGTATCAGTATTTCGGATAACGTATTTAACGGTTTTTCGGACTTGAGCTGATGATGCTGGATCTTTAGCACATCGTTACTCTTAACTCCAGACACTAGGATTTTGTGAGTTTCCTCATCATGACATTTGATTTTAATGGGTCCTTCCGACCTGTGTGAATAGTAATTTTGTCTAGAGACACGTGGTTTTTGATCTCGCCCAAAATTTCTTTGATTAGTTTACCGTGGTGTCGAATGATGTAAATAGCTCTTTTGTTGCGGGTGTCATTAATTTGGAAAGTACTGTGCTTGATTTTGTTACCACGAAGTGCTACAGGTAGCATTGCTGATATTAACGGTGGATCGTATATTATCGATCCGTACACCTTTTTTGTTCTTTCTGTTCTGCCAACATGCCAATCACCTCCATCTGTATCGGTAGATTCGTGTTCGTGCCTCCTCTTTACATCAGTTTTCAGTTTACGTGTTCCGCTGTTGACAGCTTCCTGATCTTCACCAATATTTTCGGACACATCCCCAATATCAATCACCATATCTCTAACGAAATTGGATTTGCTGTAGCTGCCTGCATTCTTAGTTTCTGACCTTGATTTAGGAATACATCTAATCGACTTAAGGTATTCTTGATGTTATCAACCTTGTTTTCAATATTGGTAAGCTGAGTTCTAATCTCTGTAATAGTCCCATTTAGGGATTCTATCTTAGCTTCTAATGATTTCATCTATCACTAAGTCAAATGCACTAAATCTACTATCCATGCAAGCGTCAAGGTAAGCCTTTTCACAAGTCACAGTTTTCCCGTCACGCAACATTTACAGCATTTAAGCTAGACAAAATTGATGAGGCCATCTTACATAGTCGATAACGTTACTTAATAGAGAGGAGAAATAGAACTCACCTTAACTCGATGAGAAGTGAAGGAACCAGAGTGCTGCTGGTATGATGCCGAGTTTGCCGTCCTGAGAAGGACACACGGGGAGGAGGACTGAGCGGCCTTGAGCGAAGATTTTCGAGCTATCCAGGAAAGAAATCCATCGCCCACGAAGGTGAAGTGACGTCAATCGACAATCGAACAGTGAAGTGTACATTTGTTCAGGTGAGACGTAAGCAGTGTTTACACGATTCTCACCCTTCCGGAATAAATTCCACATGAAATAAACTGATATAGGCAAGAAGCCTGACTAACCCAAAGAGGTCTTCCACATTATAAAAAAACAAAAAATAAGATTGAGGATTGTCAGAAGAGTGGGAGAGGGGGAGGGGGAGGGTGGTATTACATTTTCCAATAATTCGGGAAGGAAACGTTGTCAATGTCTTCGAAGTTGACAACAATAATATGCCTCGGTTTTCTATACTTTGTATGCCACTTCATTTCCATCCGGTTTTTCAGTATTCCAGCCACCAGGTCATTGTCATAGCTCTTCATCGTCTGCACCATGTTCGTCAGATCTTGGACACAGTTCCCAATGAGTCATGTTCAGATCTCAGTGGATGTAATAATTTTTATGATCCTTCTTCCAAGCTGCGCAGTAGTCCTCAGGGTATCATTCTGGAACAACTGCAGTTCACTCCATCTGCTTCTACATATAGTCGCCACGTAGGCATACCATAGAGAAGGATGGTCCGAATCACTGTCTTGTATAGTACTAATTTATTGTCGATGCTGAGGGCGCTGTTTCTATTCAGGAGAGCTATAAGACTGTATTTAGCCCTCTTTGCTTTGATCAGAGCAAAATTTACGTGACGATTCCAGGAGAGTCTTGAGTCGATGATAACGCCAATATACTTGTAGTTGTCCACCGATTCTAGTTTCTCATTGAATAGAACCAGGGAATCCGGTGGACACTTAAGTTTTTTGTTGAAGTACACGGCTTTGCATTTTCCGTCGTTAAGATTCAGTTTCCAGCAATTAAACCAGTCCTTGAACTTCTTCAAGGCCTTCTGCAGCCGAGTGACAACATGAGATGGCTGGTGCGCCCATGCCATCATCAGCATAGAAATATAAATTACACTTCTCGGGTTTTGGGAAATCGCGCACAAAATAATTAAAGAGAACGGGCCCGAGGACAGAACCTTGTGGGACACCGGCCTTTACCTTGCGAGGCGCGGAGAAGTTTTCGCCAACTTTGGCGAAGGTGAAGTGGGCATGACAGGAATTTATAAAACGGGAATGGCTGGTCCACCAATCATGCGAATCCAAATTGGTGGCCCGCATTGATTGGAGGACTCACAAATAAGAAAAGAAAAACAAGAACTAAAATAACATAAGCTGGGAAGCGCGGACCTAACAGAGAACGGCGTTTGGTCCGAGTTTTTTTTTATAATTAATTAACTGATAGTAATCCAATACGTCCATCCAGGGCCTGTATGGCCTGAGGCCGACGAGTTGGGTCCCTGGATGAACCTGGATTAACGACTGCTGTATGATGGTCACAGCAGCCAGGTGCTTCTTAATCTCCATCTCTTCGTGTATCCATATCTTCTCTCTGTCCTTGCCTTTCCACAAGATGCTCATGCTTTTGTCGATGTCCAGGAAGCGGCGTTTGTTGCTAATCAGATGGTCAGCGTAGGCAGATTTATGATCTGTATTGATCCATGACCGCCTGTGTTCCCGGAAGGATCGAACCGTCGACGCGACCTAGTGGGCACCACAATCAGTGCAAGTGAGTTTGTAGACTCCACTGGAGTCACTCCAGACCCTTTGCAGATGTCCGATTCAACGTCCTGTCTTCGTTAGTTTAGTAGAAATCGGTTGTTGTCTTTAGTTATGAACAAGTCCTAGTCCGTGGTCCTGGAATATCCTGGCGATTCGGTGGGCCCTCGTTCCAATATAGGTGAATGTGGCAAGAAGAGAGAGATTGTCACAACTTTTGAGTTACCCACGAGTAATAATTTCTCAGACACCGTCACCAAAAACATACTGAGCGAAGTTCGGAGAAGAGTGCGACAACCCAATTTTCAGGTGGAAATAAAAATGGTAACAACTCCAGTAAAATTATCTTGACAGTTATTCTATACAAACTATTATCTATTGGCAGAAACAGTTCATTTAACCTTTTTTTTGTTAACGGAATGAAAGTGGGTAATTTTGGTATATTTTTTTCTACTGATCTTATATATAAAATTCATTTTCCGTTTGTTGTTTGTTTGTTTGATTGCCCACTGACAGTTTTTGCCATCGGATGACGCCACCATCGAACACCTATTCGCGTACGACCAAAGATTTCGGTTTTTCGGTTGCATCATGATTTTTAATCCTCTGATCTGTGCATGAGAACTGATTGATTTGTTGATTTGGCTATATTTGCTGAAGAGTAATGGATCCTGAATATAGAATTATGAATGACGTATATTATTAAAGGCTTATTCCGAATCCTATTGTTTGTTAACATCCAAGGCAAGTAGAATATAAGGTATGCTCGATCATTCCTAAGGGGCTCTGGCTCACGTCATTTTGACGTCATCAATTCTCCCGCCATCTGGTGAGCACCGGGAGAAACGACCTGATCATATACTAAGCAGTGGCTTGATCGGGCCGTTTTTCCCAGTGTTCACCAGATGGCGGGAGCATCGATGACGTCAGCCAGAGCCCGGAAGGCAGTGATCGAGCATACCTTACAGTGAGCAAAAAAATTATCCGTCCACCAGCTTACGTAAACATAAAAACGTCGAAATAAATAAAACCAATTAATTTTGAATGGAAATTTTATCATAATCAACAGTATTTAAACTATGTGACATCTCACATTCGGTAGGGATCACTGTACTAAATGGGGAAAAGTAAAAATACAGTAGATGATAAGATACCTTGTCATAGTAGAACCAAAAAATTATCCGTCCAGGTAAGTACTTTAAGCCAAAAAATATTATCTATTATGAAAAAATTAACCAATCACATTCACAACAGAATACTTTTCAGTATGGATAATAAACGATGTGAAACGTTGCAGAAAAATAAGAAAATAAAGGAACATTCATATGATTTGAGAGGTAGAGTCATAGTTGGACTAAAGGATGGGTAAAGTCAGTGTTTAATTGTCAAGGAACTCCAAATTCCACACTCATCAGTCCATTATATCATCCAAAAGTATCATACAACAGGAGAAATCACAAATAAAATTGGAAGGGACAGGAAGAGTAAAGCATCATAACGGGACGACAGAGAAACTGTAAAACGCATTAAAAACGATAGGAAAAAATCAGCTGTAGAACTGCATGTAGAAGTGAAAAATGATCTAAACATTATCAATTATTCCTCAAACTAGTCGAACAGCTTGTATGAAGCCGGGCTTAAAGGATGCACGCCAAAGAAGAAGCCCTGCGTCAATAAGGAAAATCGAATGAGACGCCTGAATTGGTCAAAAGAATATCTAAACAAGGACAAAAATTTTTGGAACAAAATTGTGTGGTCACATGAAAACAAATTTAACTTGTTTGGCTCAGGTGGCTGTAACAAAGTTGGAGAATACCTAGTGAAGCTTACAGACTGGAGTGTTTGAAGCCAACAGTGAAGCATGGAGGAGGAAGTGTCATTGTATGGGGCTGCATGCCAGCTACAGGGGTGGGACATCTAGAATTTATGGATGGCATCATGGACCAACACCAGCGCAGAGAAGTTCTTGATAAGAATCTCCATGCTTCTGCAAGTAAATTGGAATTGAGAAGAAGTTTTAGGTCACAGCAAGACTCAGATGCTAAACATACAGTTCATTCTGTGAAAGAATTCCTCAAATCCAAGAAAGTTTAAGTGCTTGACCGGCTTCCCCAGTCATCTGACTTAAATCCAATCGAGCACCTTTGCGTCATAATGGAAATGAAGAGGAAAAAACCGTAGACCGAAGTCAAAAGCAGATTTAAAAGACTTGTTGACAAAAACTGGAATGATGTAGATGGGAAGAAAAAAAAAACTTTAGTAGAAGCTATGTACAATCGATGCCTAGATTTTGTCAAGGCCAGAAGAGGTCCCACTAAATTTTAAAAATTAAGTTTAGATTGTACATCTGCCCAATTATTTAAGTGGACGGATAATATTTTTGTCACAAAAATATCGTAAATGACCTATTTTGTATTATAACATCTCATATCAATGATAAACCCTAAGTTTAGGGTATTATTCAGAAGCTTATAACTGTATAGACACTAATCTGTGCAATTAAACATGAATAATGTGAATATGTCAATTAGTGTCAGTCATTTTAATCACCTGGAAACTGGTGGACGGATAGTTTTTTTGCTCACTGTATACTCTACTTGCCTTGGTTAACATCGCCACCAAAGTGAAACCATGACAGTTCTGGGCAGGAGTGAGCCGTGGCATAGTTAGCTGCCTGGCTGCTTTGCTTTTGACGAGTTTGGGTCCAAGGAATAATTAATTCAAAACCAGTTCCGCGAACAACTGTACAAATAGACACGAAAAAGGATCAGGAATCACTTTCCTCAAGCATAAATCAAAAATACGTAACTGAAATAAAAAAATTAACTGAAAGATGATCGAAACGAAATTGAAACCATAATCGAAACTTGTTTAAAAAATATAATAAAATACTTAAAATACAAAGTTAACGAAACAATAAACTTACCAATCCGTGATCGGAATGTGAAAGAATATTAATCAGTTACCCTCATGTTTAGCATGTGTTTTGTATCATCTTCACTCGCTTTCGGCCTCATGTTTAGAAATGAAGGTTCTGGGAGGCGGAGCTTCCCAATATTCCCAATTGGCTTCAAGTATGGCGGTAAGTTTCGGGGTCTAACTTTATTATACGTCTTGGAGAATTTTATATTCAGGTTCTCTATCGAAGTGTCGAGTTATGCTATCACCTTCTAAACTACAGGCCTCACAACTCTCAATGTAAACGTCATCAATATTAGGCCCAAACTACAGCGCTCTTAGCCAAAGGCAATTTTATCAATTCAAGAATCGTTTTTTCCACTTAATATTATTATTTGAAAACATATTTTTTGCTATTTTTATAATGTGCAAAATATTATTAGAGCTATGTTGTTCTTGAGTACATGAAAAGTCGGAAAGGAAGAAATGTTTTTTTTATTAACTCCTTCTGTTAAGTGTCCACCATTTGGAAATTTGTCCACAAAAAAAATTAATTACGAATATGAGGGTGCGTATTCTTGATGACAACACTCATAAAATTTGTAAACAACTACTCAGGTTTGGAGATGAAAAATTACCCACAATTGCGTCAGGTTTAATTTCTTTCTCATCTGAATTCTGTATACTGTTGTCATCGGTGCGAGAAATAATTATACATAAGGTGTTCCCGAACATAGCCACAAAAACTCAGAACAGACAGTGGCTTTGAGAGCGTACAATTCTTGATTCAAAGAATGAAAATGTAAATAAAAAACATCATTTTGCTAGAGTTGCCAAGATCTTGCTTTACATATAAATCAGTTGACACAAGCTGAAAACTAACCCACAGAATTTTTAAAGTCATTGGAACCCACCTGGAATGCCATCACATTATGTTCAATGTGAAAGTAGGGCCAGTAATAGTATTGAGAAATTTGGATACCCCCAAATTATGCAATGGTACTAGACTCTCAGTAATTTTATGCCCGCTATCACCCAGACAACAATTATCTAGGTTACAATTTCTGTGCTATTTGTTTTCGCAATGACGATTAACAAAGCACAACGGCAATCTCTTTATGATCCTAATGGCCTGACAAAAAATAGTGTACCCAAAGGCATTCGAGTAACACATTCTATGTCAAAATAATGGACCTTTATGCATAACTAACATTTATTAATTTTTTATAAATAACTGCCAATTACAATATTTGAAAAATTTGGGATTTAATATATTCTGTTATTATACAGGGTCTTTATAATTAAAGTTCCATTTTGACATGGCCATAAAAAAAATACTGGACCAAAAGCTATAATACTTGGTAATATTATACAAGAGGGCATGGGAGTTTCATACTCACCAAAAAAAAAAATTACTTCAAAAGGTCACCACCAGCATGGAATGGCGCTCTATGCAATATTCGTATACGAAATTAGACACGAAGACACAGGTTAACAAATCTTTAATCGTTACTAAAATTAGTTACATGTTGAATGTGGCCTCCACCATTTACTGAAAGCAGGTCACACCGAATCGCCAGGATATTCCGGGACCACGGGCTAAGAACTCGTTCTTTAGTCCGTCTCGTTCTTTGGTCTACTGTTGATATCAGCGATAGTACCTCTGTACCCTTCGTTCTAATAAAGCCAAGCACAGTACGTCCCAAATTAACGTTACCCGACAATCGACAATCGAACAGTGGAGTGAACATGTGTTCAGATGGAACGAAAGCAACGCTTTCATTAGGCTCATCAATCCAGAGTATAACGCCAAAGGAAATACACTGAAATAGGCAAGAAGCCTGGCCAACCCTAGAGGTCCTCCACATTATGCAAAACAAAAAGTAAGATTGACGATTGTCAGACAAGACATAACGAAGCTAAGCAAAGCTATTCAGAACAAAACCATCAAACCGCTGGGTAAATAGAGTATCACAACTTCCAGTATTCCGAGAAGGAAACGTTGCCAATGTCCTCAAAATTGACATCCAGAACGTGTCTAGGCTTTCAGTACCTAGTATGCCACTTCATCTCCATTGAGTGCCTCAGGATCCTCTTCACCAAGTCGTTGTCATGGTTCTCGATTTTCAGGATCATATTCCTTGAGTAGTTCCTGGATGTACTTCCCAATATGAGTAATGTTGAAGTCACCATGGATTGCCTGATTTTTCGTGATTCTTCTATCCAGTTGGGCAATAGTCCTCAGTGTGACGTTCTGAAACGATTGGAGTTCCTTCCAACTACTTCTGGAGATAGTCCTAACGATTGTTTTGTAAAGGAGAAGCTTATTGTCAATGCTGAGTGAGCTGTTGCGTCCCAGGAGAGCTAAGAGGCTGTATTTAGCCTTTTTCTACGAGAGCCTTGAGTCTATGACAACACCAAAGTACTTGTAATTATCAACCCAGTCGAGTTTCCTGTTGAATAAGACGAGAGAATCCGGAGGGCGCTTGTATTTTTTGTTACAGTACATTGCCTTGCATTTCCCTACGTTCAGGTTCAGTCGCCAGCAGTTAAACCATTTTTCAAAACTCTTCAGGGCATTCTGTAGTCGAGTAATAACAGGGGATGGCTGGGCGATCAAGTCATAATAGCAGTGTCGTATGCGTAGAAGTACAGTTTTCACTTTTCGGGTTTCGGGAAGTCATGCACAAAATAGTTAAAGAGGATAGGTCCGAGAACAGAGCCTTGTGGAACGCCGGCCTTCACTGTGCGGGGAGAGGAAAGATTCTCACCAACCTTAGCCTGGTACGTCCTATTGGTAAGGAAAGACTGGATCATCGCTATCAGATCAAGAAGGAAATCATCTCTGATCAATTTGTAGATTAGGCCTTTATGTCATACTTGATCGAAAGCCTTACTGACGTCTAGAAAGACTATCCTACAGTATCTGGAAAGGTTAAGGGGGGTACTCAAGTCTTCAACGAGCCTCCATAACTGCAGCTGGCAGGAATAATTGGCCCGAAAGCCAAACTGGTCCTGCCGGACTATCCCTCTAGCATTACAGTGGTCCTGGAACCTGTAGAGTATCGTCTTTTCCAGAACCTTGAAGATGGATGGAAGTAGGCTAATAGGCCTGTAGCTTCCGGGTACATTAAAGGAGTTACCCGTGAAAAAGGAGATATTTAAATCCCTCCAATTATCATTCTTCACCAAGGGAAGCCAATAAAGGAAATGTTGGATGAGATCAAAAAGCACGTACCTCTTGACAAAATTATTGCCCACACAGGTCGAAAAAAGACGATAAAGATTAAGTGTCACGATGAGGAAAGTCTTAAAATTCTTGTGTCTGGATAACAAGGATATGCTAAAGATCCAGCATCATCAACTTCAGTCACAGAAAACACTTAAATACGTGTTCTGAAATGTTGATACAACATATGACCTGGCAGACTTTTGCGAAGACCTCAGGAAGGCAAATTATTTTCCAGAAAAAGCAATCAGGCTTAAGAAAGCAAACGGTGCAGTAGAGATGCCAATGGTTTGCTCCTACTTGAAAATAGTGAACACAACAAGTCTTTTTTGAGTTTGAAGCGTGTTGGTCCTCTAGCTGTGATTGTTGAATTATTTAGAGGCAACAAAAGGCCCTTGCAATGCTATAAGTGTTTACGTTTTGGTCACGTTTCCCAAAAGTTGCCTCGATGTAATAAGTGCGCTGGCGATCATTATTCGAGGGATTGTACTAACGTAAAAGCCAAGGAGTCCCCAAAATGTATCCGTTGTGCTAGTCAGCACACATCTAGCTATACGATGTGTTCCAAATATCCCCAAGCCAAAAGGATCAAAAGCACCAAAATGGTAGAGGGAAAATCCTATGCTTCGGTCGTATCCAGTTCTGCTGATACTAGGGAAGCACGTGTGATCGACCACAATGAAATGCGTAATATTTACAGGATTCTGGGAAATTTTCTAAATCACTACAAGGAAAGGGGGAAAGCAATGCCACAGATTGCCTCTCACGAATCTAACAAATTATCATGGACAGACACCCATACAAGATCATTAATCAAAGGAAACTCCGTTGCAATATTTGGAACGCAAGGGGAATCGCTCGCAAGCGCATCGAGTTTTACAATTTTCTTACAAATTGGAATATCGATATCGCCTTCGTGTGCGAGACGCACCTGAAATCTACTCAAGTCTTCACCTTGCCTGGATATCGTGTTTTATCATAAGGATCGGCCACTGGGTAATAATGCCAGCCACGCTTTTGGTGAAGCAGCGATAATCGTTAAAGACGGCATTGATCTTCGTGAGTCTGTTACTCCGGACTGTGGGAATGGAAGCAGTCTCCATGATTATAAACGACGTGGACGCAGGTGAAATTAAATTCATCTCTTTATATAACTCACCTAAGCACAAGCTTGATCCATGCGAACTTGACGAGCTGCTATCTGAGCCCATACTAGTTGTTATTGCGGGCGATTTTAATGCCAAGCACCATGCGTGGAACTCCAAATGCACTGATCTAAGCGGCGATATCTTATGAATAAATCTTGAAAGAGATTGACACCTTCCTTGCTGGTCCCCTTGATGACACGTACTACTGCGACCACACTCTTTTAGCGACATGCTAGTTATTGCAGTTCTTAAAGGTTTCCTCAAGCCCTATAATATATTCAAAGTCGACGAATACCTTCTGGTCACCGTCCAGTGATGCTTATGTTTGAGGGCTTAAACATCGCTAAGAAAATTGTGCTCCGCTCTAAACAGGAATGAGAACTCTTTAGGGATATTCTTAGAGAAAATAGCATACCTTACAAGGAGGTTATTGGTAAGGAGGATATCAGTAGTAATATCAATGCTATCACCCGTGTTGTCAACAATGCCACTACTTCCAGGTACCTCCAGTATCGATCGTAAGCGTTCTGAACATCTCGACCGCCATCTTTATATCAGGCGTTTTATTTTCGAAAGGAATTCCTACAGAAGGTTATGGCAGCGTAAGCGACTACCCCTCTTCAAGACCAAGTACAACAGGTTTTCTCGCAGGGTTCAGGAAGAGGTTAAAGCTCTACGAAATCAAAGATGGAGCAAAAAACTAAAGTCCTTGTTTGTCCAGGACAACCCGCTCTGGAAAAAAGTGAAGGCCTTAAAAGGTAACAGATCAATCCAATTGCCGCCATTACCTGCGCAATGGCAACGTTGTCACTAGTGACGGGGATAAGGCTCAACTGATCGCTGATTCCCTGAAAAGTCAATTTACCACGCCTAGTGAGACCAACCTGAACAGTCTCCGAAACACTGAGCTAGTTAATAATGGCTGCATTGCCTGCAATCATCGCATTCCCACTCCTGGGGAAATCATTAGTACTTAAGAAATCTCCGAAGTCATCAAACGACTTAAGACCAAAAAAGCAGCTAGTATTGACTCCATCACCAATAATGCTGTCAAAAACTTGCCTCCTAATGTTGTAGCCACCATTGCCAAAACCATGAACGACTGATGGAAAATATGGTTACTTCCCCGACAAGCCTGCTCTAGCTGTCAGCTACAGGCTTACTACCTATGTTATCAAAAGCTTTTGAACGCGTCATCCTGAAGAGGGTAAATGAATTCTGTGTGACCAATAATCTTGTTCGTGAGGAGCAATTCGGCTTTCGCCCAGGTCACTCCTGCCAACTTCAGATCTGGAGGCTTGTTGCAGATCTAAACACTCCTCTTAACTGTGCTAAGTACGGTGGTCTGGTCTTCTTGGATGTCCGGAAAGCTTTTGATCAGGTTTGGCACAACGGCCTCATACGAGGGTTGGAGCATAAGTCATGGCAACTATTTTTTTTCTTGTAGATATGTGAACGGATCACAAACGTATATGTATCGTGTGGAAGTTCTGCAGACACAGTGTATGCAGAACAAAAGATGGCTCTATGATAGCTGGTAGTAGCGCAGCGAAGGCTGTGAAATCAGTCAGTTGGTTAGTGTCGTGCGAGATGGAAGTACCCCGTGTTAAGCAACGCGCTTACATCAAAATAGTCGTTCTCAAGAGGGAGAAATGCGATGGTATGTCACAGTGAATTAGTGGAAGCCCTTGGGAATAATGTCCTACCATACCGTACAGTAGCACGGTGGGTAGGAAAGTTTCAGCAAGGACGTGTGTCAACCAGTGATGAGCAACAGTGAAGGCCATATTGCCCTGTATACTACCGTAATAAATTAGTGTGTTACGATATTTCAGTGCTATTCATTGTCCACACATGTAGTTAACAACTTGTCCTTTTGTCTGTATATGTCACATTTTCCAACCGCACTGGTATCTTCAAGAAAAAAAATAGTTGCCATGACTTTTGCCCCAACCCTCGTATATAAAATGATTACTTGTGGTTTTCCGAGCGATCTGATTGCTTTGATTAGTTCCTTCCTGTCGATCAGGATATTTCCTGTCAAGGTTGGCTGCTCCATGTCGGACCCTTGTGACGTCACTGCTGGTGTTCTCCAGGGTTCTGTCTTGAGCCCTGCACTGTTCAACTTTTTTATCCATAACTTTCCAACTTTTACTAAATGCAAGCTATATTTGTTCGCTGACGACGCGTCCATCATGAATACCCATCGCAATCCCGCTCACATCATATCTCGGTTACAAAAAGCCTTACATCAGTACGAGAAATGGTTTGCTAAATGGAGACTCAATCTTAACATTGACAAATGCAAGGGAATGTTCATAACGAAGAAACTTCGAAAACCCCCGAGTTCTCTCTTCCTTTCTGGTAAAGAGCTCGAAAGGGTGAGAAATTACAAATACCTCGGAGTAGTGATTGATGCCAAGCTTAATTGGGGTGACCACGTCTCCTATGCAATCAGTAAGGATAAGAAGGCAAAGTTCAGTCTTGTTGCTGTTCTGGGGCGGAATAGCGCAGTTAAAATAGATAGCAAAGTCTTGCTTTATAAAATGGTCATCCGAACCATTCTTCTTTATGTCATGCCTGCCTGGGCTACAATATGCAAGTCCAGATGGAAGGACCTGCAAACCTTCCAAAATGTTGCACTGAGGACAATTGCCAACATGACACGAGAGTTGCAACTAATCCTTCCATTGCTGAAGATTTCTATATACCTACAATTAGAAACCACTTCCAGGAGTCGTTGAAGATGCTGCTTCCGAAGATTAAGGACCATCTCAATCCTCTGGTTGCAAATATTCTGGATCACCCGCTCACGTTTAGAAGTTTCCTCAGGCATCGCAGGCCTCGTCACGTCCTGGACATCAACTTTCACGACATCCAAAAGGCCATTTTTTCGGACTACTGGATCTCCTAGCTCCTCCCTGTTCCTTGTCCCTTGTTACTCAACAATCAGATTTATCGACCTGATAAGAAAGGAGTTCATGTTATCCTCTGGATCACTTAACTAGGTCTCATCTGGTTTCTCGCCTAGTTCATTGTACTTCCCCTGGTTACTTCCTGGACGAGTAAGGTAGTGAAAGCATCGCTTCCGGACCGCTCGTTTCGATATTTCCTGCACTGTTCGATTGTCGACTTTACCTTTGTAGCTGTTTGCCTCCAATGAGGGTGCAATACCGAAACGCGTAAGGATTATTACATAATTTACCGTATCACTCTACCTGATCACCATTTTCCTTTATTGATATGATTGAGTGCGAATAGGGTTCTGAAGATTTGTTGATGTTATCATCACACCTTATCAGTTAATGATTGTCAGAGTTGGCCTCAGGAAGAAGTTCCAAGACCTCACCAAAGGAAATTATTCATGATGGCTGCAAATTCAGTCTAGGAAATGAATAAAATTACAACAGGGATACATACCGGTCTCCCAACATCAATAGTAAGTACTTATATATAATACTGGTGCAGTCAATGTACTAAGAATATTATGCTGTCATCATCTTGTCTATGTCCACATTGAAGCTAGTCTTTATTTTAGCAGTAACTACAAACATTATTGATGAGACAAAGGCTGCAGCGGTTTGACCTGAGGCTGATGTAATTGCCTCAGCAGATACCTCAAAAGTTTGTAGTCCGGCTCCTAGGCGCGCATGCCATAAATGTTTTCGTGCAGTCCCGATGCGTAGTTATTTAAAAGCCTTCAAACGAGGCCCGTGCATGGTCTGGCGAACCATAAAAACTCAATCGGGAATGTGAAATAAAAGGAGCGATCGCCTCTGACAATCGAGCAAAGAGGCTTAGATGTTGAAAAGCGTTGTCGGAATGTTGAAGGACATCAGCCTATACCACTCAACACGAAGACAGCTTTTAAGGTTGAAGGTAGCTTTTTTCCAGATAACTGCATGAAGAAGGTCAAATCCTCACAGTTCCCGAACGATGAAAATTATTGGAATGGCTAGGTTCAACTTATATAGATCCCTTGACGGTGATCGATTAAACAGCACACAGACTGGCAGGAGATGTTGGCTAGCCCGTAGTGACCCCGGATGGATTGTACGAACGGGCGATCAAAGAAGATGTATCCAATTGTCTCTGTTACACCACAAGCTAAACATCCAGCAGACGCGACCACTTTCCACTTATGAAGGCGTTGAAGGAAATGGAAAACCATTGTGCAGTAACCTCCATTGGAAATTAAAGACTGGCCCTTCAAAGCCGATGGATTTTTAGGCCTTCAATATTGCTGCACATGGATAATCTGGATGTACACAGAAGATGTTTTTCGTTTCACCGTGGTGGGCCTGCTGAAAAAAAAACAAGACTGACGCAGATGTACTAGACCATTCGCATTTATTTGGTGTGATTTGGATATAAAAGTTCGTTAGATCCAATTGAAAGTTCTTGTACACTTTCTGTTGAAAAGAAGTCATGATCACTGGAAATAGGAGCCTATCATTTATATAAAATCAGCGACGGTGGACGTTATCACAACAAAGAAAAAATCTAACAATGGGTTATCTGGATGGATGGATGGATTTTCAACCTGCATCTCCCCTTTTATCCAGGAGACTAGCTGTTTGGGATGAAAGAATGATGGTAAAATAGACAAACACAAACATCCATGCCCTCGGCGGGATTCGAACCCGCGACTCGCTGGTTACGAGAGCGGAAAGACCTGCGCCTCAACGCTCTCGGCCACCGAGCCGGCCAATGGGTTATCTAACAATGGGTTATTTCCCGATTATACAAACGGGTGGGTTCGCTTCTAGTTCATCTTAAAAAAGAAGCGTATGTGGCAAAAGGCGAAGTTTGCCCACATTAAGGAGTGAGGAGAAAGACTCGGATCATAGCAGCAAGCCTGGCAAATTAAATTTCTGGAAGCCCTAACCCTCCTCTCTGAAAAGGGGATGAATAAAAATTCTGCACATAACGGGTGTCTTTGGATGTTGAGTACAAAGCTCACAATAGCACTACTAACCGTATTTTTATGGTGATAAGGTAAATAGGCACTTTGAAGTAAGAAAAGGCGTGGCATTGGTGATAACAAACCTCCCCTTGAATAATATCTATGTGGAAAATCGAAAGTTTTCGTCAAGTCGGAAAAAGCACTTTACTTGTTGTCAGCGAACAGAGTCTATAGTCCTGGAAAATGAGATCGGGAATAATTTTAGTTGTTCAACAATCCAACAACCTTTAGATTTAATGAGCTTAATTCTGCTACCTGTCGAGGCACTGAATTACTCAAAGATCCACCTGTAGATGTCCAAAGTGTATCCATCCGATGCAAAGAGTATTATATCGTGTGCGTAAGCAAGCGTCCTGATGGAAGTGGACACTGCTGGCAAATCATATCCCCGAACATGCGCGTGGTTGTTGAGATGTAATGGCAGTAATGGCTCTAGATAAAGGATGTACATAAGGGGAGAGAGTGGACACCCCTGTTGTCTGACACCCTATAACAGTTCAAGGTGGAAGATGAAGAACCATTACACATGCAAATGAGACAGCTGAGGTGTACTGTGTGGCTATAATGTTGGGAAAAGTTAGAAGACGAAGATGAGGAAGTATATTGATCAGGTAAGCGTGGTTAGCTTGTCAAATGCCTTTTCTTGGTCGAGGCTTAACACTGACAGAGATTGTTGACGGAGTCTGACTTCGTCCATAACGCACTGGATCGTAGTGAAATTGTTCGACAACCTGCACGATGATATAGAGCATGATTGATGGGGGTCGAAGAACTCTGCGGCAAATAGTTAATCGATTTTGAAACACACAAGTGAAGACCTTATAATCTGTGTTTAGAAGAGTTATGGGTCTCCAATGTGTCACAGGCACAGAGTCTGGAGGGGGGGGGGGCAATGAATAAGCCACGCTCACTGGCTGTGATGAGTTTATCGTCGGAGAAAGAGGTGGAAAATCTTCCTTTGAAATGCTCAGCTTTGGACTGATGAAGAGACCTTCATTAGTGGAGCTGTTAAGCTCATCTATCGCGACGTTTCCTGATTGTTCCAGTGGAAATTGGTAAGTACTGGTGCAGGAGCCGTACTTTGTACTCTGGAAGAATCGGAAACATCCCGTGGTGGCAACGGCGACGACTATGGTGGTGGAGTTGTCAAGTGCACGTCAGGAGCACTCTCTGGACATTAATACGAGAGCAGGGCTCGCATTTTTTCAAGAGACGGCAATCTCCCTTGACATGACTGTTCTTATGGCAGTACCTGCAGAATTGCCTCATCCCTTTGTGGGACACGAAGATACTCTCCCCGTGAATATGTCTAGGGATTCTGGAACATCATTCTCCAAGGGGTCTGGAACATCCCTCTCCAAGTGCATGTCTCGAAAAATGTCACCATTCAACAGGCCCATATCCATTAGATAGGTGACGAGATACCTCTTACGTGCACGGAGAGGTGGCACGGATCAGACTCTTTAAAGCAGAAGGTGGTGCTGCCCACTTTAACATACTCTTCCTCCAGAAGACATTTGACAATGGCTGAACTGGCACATCATCCTCTCCTCCGTTGAAGTGTTTTTTTGTAACAATAAAAGCTAGATTACTGGAAGCTAGCAGAACCGGAGATATACCAGTCATAGCATAGATTCCCTTCTTAAGATCACAGATGGGGTAGTGCCCGTCTGCCACTGACTAGACAATTGTATCCATGGCCTCAGGTCTTAAAGTCTTAACTAGGGAGTTTTGAGGTGAGACCTCCCCTGGAGATCACGGGGGGGGGGGGGTACTCATTGAAAAGTCACAATAACGAATCACAAACAAATAAAGTTAAAAATAAAACAGTATCTCTTTAAAATGACTAATCACTTTAAAGACACTCTGGCTGGCGGAAGCAGGACTGTCCCACTAAAAGATGAGACCCAGGCAAGGTCCTTCCTTTAAGAGGCTGGATCGCAGAATGATATCTTGTGATTATTTCACTCAACTTTATATCTTCTGGTTTAGAAGCTCTGCACATTTACCAAGAAAAAGTGCTGAGACAACAGCATCTAGAAGACATTGATGAGGCACTCTGACAGCTATGCTAAAGATTTAAAATAAACTAAATGATGTAAATAAAAAATAAAAAAATAAAATTTAACAAAATTATTTAGGAGTAAAATAATTAAATATTCAACTGACTGCTTGTCACTTATATTAATTAGTCAATGGGCGATACATTACAAGAGAAACACACTGTTCTCCAGGTGGCGCCACTCGATTCCTCTTTCCAGTACCTATGGAATCGCCCGTCAGACTCGACGCATTTAACAGCTCGGGGAAAAGTTCGGCCGTTGAGATTTCAGTAACAGAACGATTCGTCAACGATTTGTCAACGAATTCAAAGTTCACTTACGGTTCTCGATATAATATGGGCTTGTCGTCGACAAATACTACTGGACTGCTTACATTCTTTGCGACGTCTTTCTTTCCTTCTCCATGCTCTCCGCGCGGGGGATTCGTGTCATGCCGACTGTCTTCATGACCTCTCTTCGTCCATATCGAAGTTTCGTTTCTTGTTGTACCAGAAGCAGCGAAAATAACTTTCCATTACCGTTGCTTCTGTAAATGACTTTTCATCCCTTTCACAGTGTGTTTTGTGGAGCTCACATTTTGCCCATCCGAACTCCTTCATTGCTCATCTCTGTTTGCTGGCCCATCTCCAATTGCAAACCTTATGACGCTCCATCCGGAAATTCGTTTTCTTCACGATCCAGGTTCTCTCGATTTTACTATGTGACAGGCGTCAACAATCGTGGAAGAAGCACATCGGCATGATCTACAGTGTAACATATACTAGGGTCTTCAGATGTTGACTCTCTAATAATTCACCTTTCAATGAACCTAAAAACAACGATATTGGACAACGGTCAAAATACTGAAACAAGTATAGCACCATATCAGCGCGAGATACGACACACACAGCTTGATAAAAAAAATTTTAGTACCCTCTATCTACCATATTCTTTTGTTACATAAGTTCTGAATCACCCTGTATACACGTAATTTCAAACTTATTTTATAAAATTATTCTAGACGTCTGAATTTAATTATATTACTATACAACTGAAAATAAATTACTTTTTAAAATATTTTATCAGGTGGAAGACGCTATTCTACTATCTCCTTTATATTCTCTGTTATGCTCAAAAGCAGCATCGAAGCAGCAAATTAATACTTTATATTCGGCTATCAGATCAATTGAGGGTGTAATGGAGGGAGATCGCGTGTTATCCATTTTAAATACGAATCAATCAGAAGATGGTGAAAAATTTAATTGGTTCTCAATGTTTATATCTGCTCTAACAAATAAAGATCCCTCTAATAAGGTAAGTTATTTTTGATATATGGTTAAATTTATAGGAATTTAAATTATAAAATGATGATAAACTTTAGTTATTATAAAGTTCACCAATAATTCCTCATGCCCTGTTTGTATGAAGAGCATGGTGTTAATTTTCATCTAACATAATTTTTTACAAAAATATTCGCAGTCAAATTTACATAAATTCGCCGGTTAAGGTGTTCTAAAATCACATGTTTCTTTGAAACTGTACGTCGTACAGGTTTCATTCATAGCTCATTTTAAAGCTTAAATGTGGGTTTTTAAACTGTATATTTTAGATATAATTGAAATTAAAGAAAATTTTATTTAACATGAATTTAACCTTAACTTTGAAAATTTTAAATTAAAACAACATATTAAAAATCTGTAAAAAAAAAAAAAAACAAAAAAAAAAACCCTAGCATATTTCTTGATATTTGTTCTAATGTGGAATTCAAAGTGGAATTCCTTTTAGAAGTATAAATAATAAGGAAATAAAATAAATAAATATATATAAGTATTTTTTTTAACTTATTATTTAGTGTATTCCAGGGTTTTTGTCTCGGGCTTCTTCTGTACACCCCTCAATTTTAGAAGTGCAAAAAATATATGAAATGATATAATTTAGTTAGAAATGTTAACTACTCATGCCGTGATTGTCGCTTCAAGGACGTCGCCTGAGCCATTGTTGTATTACTGCTCCTGCTCATACATCAAATTAAAGCACCAGACTTGATAAATAATTTAATACTGATTGAACTATGTGGAATTCCACCCTGTAATTTCGTAGTGTTATACAGTGGATATGAGAGAATTAAACTCTATCTTTTTAATAACTTTAGAACATTGTTGTCAGGTTTATAAATGATTTTACAAAATTAAAGTGCGTTTCCCCCTTCATATTTTATTTTGAAGTCCATAAAGTAAAAAGTGATTCATTTTAGCTTCAATTTGAAATATACGATAATTCCCTACGAGGAATATAATCAGAGATATGCTTCGTTTATGTGATGAGATGCGCGAAATTTTGATAATTTTGATAATTAATTATAACTAAAATATATTTTTATCTGGCAAATGAAAGTATGCATGCCTTATATTTTATCCACTCGAATACATTGATAAAGTTTGAGAAAAATCGGAGGGAAGTGGAGACAAGGTCAATTATCATCCGAATTTGTGTCCATTTGACGTGGAATGACTCATTCGCGACTCGCATGAAATGCAAGAAGCAAATTCCTCGCACCTAACTATGACGTTATCCTGGTAACGTTGCGGGAACGAGAGAGCTCCTCAATCTTGCTAGATCAGTATAATGGCTCTTTACTATAGCTCATCTTCTGCGTTAAAAAAGGATGCTTAAGAAAATCATTACAATTATGGGTACAATAATTATCCTTCGTATATTTAAAAATGCTTACAAATGTCCTCGTAGCCAATAAAGTAACTTCCAAATACGAGAGTTGCTCAAAAAGTAATGTCGCGTGTTTTTTTGTCTAAAATCATGACCGGGGAAAAGAATAAACACATATACATTCGATAGAACAATTCAACTTTTATTTTTCCACATAATCTCCAAGCCGATTGATGCAACGATCCCAGCAGTGGACAAGTTTTTCCACGCCCTGTCGATAAAAGTCGTCCGGCTGAGTGTAAAACCAGTTGCGAACTGCCGATTTCACCTCGTCGTCGTCACAAAAATGTTGACCAGCCAGTGACTTCTTCAACGGTCCGAAGATATGGTATTCACTGGGAGCGAGGTCCGGGCTGTGTGGAGGATGTAATAGCGTTTCCCAGTTCCATCGCTGCAACAGGTCAATGACCCGTTTCTCTGTGTGAGGACGTGCGTTGTCCCGGTACAGCACGATGTCCTCCATTGCCAAGTCAGGTCTTTTCCTAAGTATGGCCGCTCGAAGATTCCTCAATGTGCCTCTGTAGTGTTTAGAATTGACAATGGTATGCGGTGAAAGAAACTTGAGCAGTATCGGACCATGGCAATCCCAAAACATTTCAACATGACTTTGCCGGCTGATGGCACAGTTTTGAGATTATTCGTTGTGGGAGATGAGGTGTGTTTCCAACCGCCGATTGCATCTTGGTTTGGGGCGTGAAATGGTGGACCTATGATTCATTGCCTGTGGTGATTCGTTCCAAAATATCCTGACCCTCCTCCAGAGGTGAATTCAGGAAGCTAGCCGGCTCGCTACGGATAGGTGACCTAGCCTAGCCTTTTTCCTGAACACGTTCGCTAGGCTACGCTAGATCCGCCCATCCGTAGTCAGCTAGGTTTTTAAGCGAGCTTCCCAAAGTTGGCTTCGTTAGTCATTTTCAAGATGGCTACGCCTACCGAAGCAAACATTCATGATACTATGATCGAAACACGAGTCGTTGTCAACGGACATGAATTTATTTTACTCACCAATGTTGAGATATTTGCGGTTAAGTCAAGGAGAGATTGTAGTATTAAATATTTTCTTACTTCTGTATGACTAATAAAATATTTAACTTTTATTTTGAGATAATTAAGTTGCCGTTGATTTAATTATTGAATTAATGAGCAGTTAGAGCTTGCAACAGAAATTAATCAAAATAAAGTGGAAATTTTTCATCCCCCCCCCCCTATCTTTTCACCCTTTTTTCATCTGTTCATTGCTTCCCTTCAAATTCGATCTTCAATGGCTAGTTCCTAGTCTAGCAGTGCGTTCAAACCCACTTTGGCTAGGTCATAGCGTATCACGTGATGACTAGGAGACGATACGTCTAGCCATAGCGAGCCCACTACCTTTCTGAATTCACCTCTGGTATCGGATGAGATGCAGCAAACAAGCATCGAAACGTGTACCTTGATGTTTGGCCGTCAAATGTAGTGACACTCATCTGCATGACACTTTCCGAAAGCCGAGCTGCTCGTGAACAATGTCGTACGCCGTCTCATATGAAAGGTCCAATTGTTGCAGCAATTTTTCTCACGGTAATCCGCCGGTTTTCCCGCACCGGCGCTTCCACATTAGCAAAGTTGCTGTAAGTCATGGATTCCCTCTGCCAGCCAGAGCGATGTTCTTGCAACAGGTCCTCTCATCCTTCTTTAAAAGTCTTGCACCAACATTGTTACTGTTCGGATCTGCACGATATCATCTCCGTACACTGACACAATTTCCTTATGGATATCGACTGGTTTCAGTATTTTTGCACAAACAAAACGCATACTACTCCGCCGCTCAAAAGCACTGGACGTACTAAACTTATATCGCAATTTTCTCATATCTGCCGTGATTTTCCAGAAATCGTGCGTCGACAAAGCGATTTCACGTGCGCGCGCCGATGTCAGTAATGCTTAAAAGATGAACAGAAAGTAACAATGTATTCCTTCTTGATAAATCGATTGTTATATGACATGCTATTATCTTGGTATTCTTTACACTCACTGTTTTAGCACGTGAATTCGACTTGTAGGGGTCCGCAAAAAACTCTGAAAAGTTGATACGGCCTAGCTAAGAATTTGATGGTTATATTTCTGAAAACAGAATTTGAAAAAGTTAATCCGTTTTCAATTTATCGTGCAAACGGCGGACGGCCGGATAAACGTACAGACCAAGGGCGCATTCTTATAAGTGGCTTTTATGCTAAAGTTCCTAATGATGAATTTTTTCTTTATTCTGCATAGGGTAGATGTACCAGCAGTTGACAGTGTACCAGTAATTGACAATTCACGATTTATAGGCCTTTAATAAAGTAACAGGGCAAGAAAAGGGACTGGTGTTGCCACCTCGTATTAAACGATGTATTAGGCTTCCCCGAACAGCAAAAAAACTAGGCATTTTGCCCCTTTTTATGGCCGCAAACACATGTTGATTGTTCAGTGCTTTACCGTGTCGAAAAATCTTTGTAATTAAACACTACACGAGGGTTTAATTACTTGGAGTTATTTCATGAATGTTATTGTTATTAATTTTGTGTGAAACTTTTTGTGTGATCGGTGGATAATACTTCTAGTAGTAACAGAATTTCAGATGACCAATGTTTTAATCCACCGTCAACTACTAGAACCCAGATATGTAGCGTCAATAGTAATAGACAAAACCTAAAACTTATTGACAATTTCTGTGTTTAAAAAGAAACTGTCATGTAGTCGTCAGCAGAATGCTCATCAACAAAAGATAAATAGAGCAGACAACGCCGTTAAAAAACGTCATTTGTGGAGAGCCACTCCGAAAGCTGCTCACGAGAACATCGTGAAGGTTCTCGAGAGGAGCACGAGAAGGAGGCGAGAGAAGACGAGAGAGGGAGAGAGAGAAGATAAACGCCGTGAGAGACGGACGGATCGGGGCGAGCGTTAGCAGAGGTTAACTGTGCCGAATGGAGATAGAGCCCGGCGAGGCCTGAATAATTATGTACAACGTACGGAACTAGGAGAACGCTGCGAAGCAAAAGATATTGTAGCGGAGCTCAACGAACCCGACCACGTGGAGAGAGACACCACGACGGCGGCCAGTGAGCGACTACCGTACATCGGAGGCCTAAGCAGATGGGAGAGCGTGCTTCTTCAAGTCCGTCGAGAGAGAAACGACGAGGATTGGCAACAGTGGCTGACGGCCTTAGTCCAGGAGGCGTTAAAGGAGAGCGGCTACGAGCTTGAAACGACGTACGGAGCGGCGAGCGAGGAAAGGCATCCCGACGCCCACGTCGCAAACTCGACATCGACAAGAGACTACCCGTATGCAGTGCATGGAGAGGACTATCGGCAGTGGCTACGCAATGTTCACGGTAAGACTCTAATATCCATATCTATAAGTACCTGGGTTCCACAAATCACTGTCTGTAATATTACGGTGATATCCATATGCTTGAACTTAGCCGAGACAAGTTCATGGATAGAAGCCATTGAGCTCGAGACGAACGGTATCACGGAAAACGTGCCCGTAGTGGGAGTGTTCCCTAGCACACTCAGCTCGTTCCTAATGAGTGGCCTAGGAGGGTTCATCGCCGGCCATTTGATTAGTTTTCCCATTTACTGAAATTTTGTTAAGGAAAGTTTTTTAAAAAAATTTCGCAATTGAAATATTTTTTTTCCTTCGCCTGGAAGAATCCATTCTTCAG